>JBCAUI010500496.1:0-13349 GCA_038406195.1 Haplosyllis anthogorgicola | reverse complement strand
ATGTTTCAGGCCATTTTGAACATTTTCTGGATCTGGCAGATATGACACCCCCCCCCCCCAAAAAAAAAAATTCAGCATGTGATACGGACATCAAATGTACATGTTTTGGGCCATTCTGAACATTTTCCACATACATCCATGTGGACAAAAATTTCACTCATTTTCATCAAAACTTCGCATTTTCCACTGAGCTAAGGGTGATCAAAATTTCACTTGTGGAACAGACATTTTCCACATACATCCCTCTTAGCATATTCCTCTCAGAAAAGTGACACAAAACTTGAAGAGCAAATATCATACTAAATAAATAGACTGCACGTCAAGGTTCAGGTCCACCAGGACCTATGTTTAAAATAATATTGTGGATAATTTTGAAAAAACGTACAGATTTCAAACGTTTAAATCAACTGATGCCATTAAATTATATAAAGTATTAAACAATATAATTAAAGAATTAGAGATGGTATAATGTGCTGTCTGTTCGGCTGAAAACATCAAGCCTAAAACGTACCTTGAGGCATGCAAGATATGTTGATTTAAAACGGCATTGCTTGCCTGACCTACAGTCAGCAGTTATAAACATTTCTTGCATTCTAGTGAGGTGAAGGAGTATCTGCCACTTTGTCCATTTGGTTCTGCAGAACGATGTCTCATTACTGCAAGGTATGTTCAGACCCAGTTATGTCATGACTTTCGTACTCACAACGTTGTTTTCCCTACAGACTAAAGATTTACTCAAAGAAAATTGCACACGTTACAAATTGCCATGTATAGTGTTATGTGCACGTGATGCCCAAATGTCATGCCATCATGCAAGACAAGTTATTATTAGGCTTACCAAAAACTAATTCCAGTTGTTTGTGATGTCTTTAGATTATTTGGAGACGAACACGAGCTAGATTTTTGGACGATTGCTCTTCACTACCTTCGTGCTGAAAAGGCAGATCCAAACAGCAAGGTAATGACTATTCATTTATCTACCGCATTGGAATCAGTGAATCGTGCATCGAAAGAAACAATGACCAAGTGGCCTGTAAATTGGTGATAGAGTTGTCTGGTGGAGAATAATTCGCACAAGAGTAATTTGAGTGTAGGCACAATAAAAATATAGTCCAGGAGATATGTAGGTACAAGATTGTTCATTTGAAATATATTAACTTCGAAACATGTGTATTCATTATTCAATTAGTTAAGCTTGTCAGTAACTTATTGGTTTCAGACAATGAGCCGTTCCACATCAAATCTCGGATCCGGTGATCTGTTCATTCCATCGACTCCAGCCAAGGAGTCGCATGATTTACTGCAGTTTGAGGAACACAAAGACCGGAACCCGGCGTGGGCTCTGATTAAAGACAGACCCCTCGAGACATGCTACGATGTTTTGTGTGATACGGGTACATTCCAGGTAACGACCCGGTGGGATAATATAACTTTGTTTAAATTTTTGGGCAATGTTGATAGTGGTAAAAATATCCAGGGAAACGTTAGAAATTTTAATTCCTTCGAAATATGGTTGCAGTTTTACGTAAGATAAAAGGGAATTTTGTTGCTTTAAATTGATTTAAGTTGTTAAAAGCATGAAGTTGGAGTGTATTCTATTCATTAATTTTGAAATAACAAGATAAAAATATAAGAAGATGTATATCACTTGAAAAAAATCCGTCATGGTTAATGATCACATAGGAAATTTTATCCGACTCAAAACGGCAACCATGTATTAACAGAATATTGAATTCAATATCTACTTTTTGTTTGCAGAAGTATCAACTGGACAGAATATCACTTCACGACAGTAAGAAAGCGACGTATGAACACACGAAGAAGTGCGCGGAGAATCTGATGTTACTGGGTCAAACAGACAGAGCGGTTCAGTTACTACTGGAAACAGACTCTGATAACGACAGTTATTACGTTGATTGCTTAAGGTGAAATTATTTTTCGAAATTAGTATGAGACTTAGATAGTCAATTTGTCATAACTATTCTTTTGAAGGATCACTGTATATTTTATCTTTGTATGACAAACCGTTTCGTAATTGTACTGCTTTTTGTAGAGCATGTCTTGTCGCCAGCATTAGATCATCTGGAGCCTCACAAAGTACTATTAAACTGGTGGCCACAAATCTTATTGCCAATGGAAAGCTGTCTGAAGGAATTCAACTTCTATGTCTGATAGATAAGGGTTTGGATGCTTGTAGATACTTACAAACATACGGACAGTGGCATCAAGCAGCATGGCTGGCAAAGGTTTGAAACTATCTTTTAAAGATATCTATTAAATGAGCAGCATTGACGATTTTTAAGATGATTAACTGTGGCAACAAGGTAATACATTTGATATGCAGTTGAAGATCTTCGAAGAACTGTACCTTATGAGTTGTAACGAATATTTGTTGCAGGCAGCGTTAGACTATTCTGAGTGTTCCGAAGTCATGAAGAGATGGGCGGATCACCTGAGCTCACCACAGGTCAATCAAAAGGTAGGAATACATGTTTGAAACCGTACCAGAAAAAGATACTGTGTTGATCAGTGAACGGTTAGTTTTTGTTAATATCAGTTTACACGTGCAGTGTTCAAACGACCGTATTGTTGACCTTGTCTTACTGATTCTGTTGATCTATTTTAGAGCCTGGCAGTTCTAGTCATGTTATCGTTGGGTCAGTTTGTAAAGGTCATAGAAATGCTGTACAGTATGAGGCATTTTGACCAAGCTGCGCTTTTTGTCGAAGCATGTCAAGAGTTCAACTTGCTGCCAAAGAATGAAGAAACCAGTATCCTTTCAAAGTAGAATACTTTATATAGATTTCGTAACAACTGTATTAATTCCTGTGAAAAAAAATTTTTTTTTAATCCTTTTAGATCTGTGATGATGTTTTCTTATGAGATAAGTCAGTTTGGGTACATTGAATACGTACATTTTATAATAATCTTTTCCTTGACCAGTATTTTCAGATGCTCTCATTGAAGCAGTATTTCTCGAGTATGCTCGTATTCTGATGAACATCGCACACTGGCCTGCTACTAAATATTATTGTGGACTAGCAGGAGAGAAGGGTCGGCAATTACAAAGTGAAATACAGCATCTTATGAGCTAGCTGCCCGAGCCACAAGTCTCTCATTGAGCTTAGTGTAGTTACCAGACAAGTGCTTATTGTATTACGAATGTGCATTAGTTAAATCTCTTACTTACAACTTCTTAAATTACCTATATTACAGAAATATATTGATAAAAAGGGAAAAAAACCCAGAAAACTGTCACTAGGTAAATGTCAAATGTCGTTCCATGTGAGGTGAAATGCAAATTGTGCACTTTTAATATGCTACATGCATATACATGTGTATTGATAGTTTAAAGCGCAAGTGCTTTGATTTTTTTTTCATTTAAAGTGTTCGAATAACATTCCTGAAAGTTTATTCCTTAGTTCTGTAACATTTAACTAAGTCTTCATGATGGACGTAAAATACGGTGCTTATGTAATGCTAGATGCTATAACATGTATATCTGTGGTTTCTTCTGTTATTGTTACGTTTTGGACTAAGTGGTAGTTTAACAAATACATGTACATGTATATATCGAAAATAGAAGGTTCGTTGTAGGAGCCTGTGAATGAATACGCAAGGACGTAATACTGATCTGTGCACACCTTATTGAACGTAGCAATTTAAAGTACAGTAGAACTTGCTTTGAACGGTCACTGCTTTGGACGGTCACCTGCCTTGTACAGCCAGTTTTGGTTGTAACTTCTTATATTTTATGTTTATTTACGGCCTACCAAAATTAACCGAAAACATTTATAATGTATTGAAAATATCTTCTGAATGCATAAGTTTGTCTATATATTGATAACTGTTGATATCTTTCTTGTAAATTTATCCTGTAGTTTTATCGCAACGTAACTTGCATTGTTATTCAAAATAACAATGTAGCAAAATATTAGGAGAAGAGTAGTAACCATCTGCCATGACACCTCTCCTTTGTAAGGTCACTTGAGCTTTACGGCCACTTTTTGTTGTAAAATTTAGCGACCGTTCAAAGCAGGTGCTACTGTACTTTCAATGTGCGGTTAATTCTAGCATAATTGAAATTACAGTCTGCTTCACATCCAATTCTTTCGGCATGAAAAGATTCTGTTAGGGTCAAGAAAGAGGAAATCATTTGAAATATGTGCATGTACTGAATCATGTTCTGTAGTGCAATAAATAAATTGAAAATAAACACATTGGGGTTGGATTTTTATCCAATACTTTATTGCACGAGTGATCACCATTACAATCAGACTTTAAATATAAATCACAGAAGCCTTTCACCAAATTGGACCAAATATAATATTAAAACACAAAACTTTTCTCACAACTGTGCAAAAAGAACACAAAATATTTACTCCAGTGGATATTATTAATATGATAAACCCAGTGAATGTATGTAAACAAAATACAAAATTTTAAACAAGTGTAATGTACATAAACATTTTTTTCATCATAACGTTGATAAAATGTAAACGATGTACTTTTTGACTAGGGACGTGAAAGTAACGACTAGAAGGAGGTAATACCAAATGGAATGTAAATGACTTGTACAGTTCCTTTCGATTTATTATGTAACTTTCTCTAAACAAATAGAACTAGGAATGTGAATTAACATGATAACTTAAAAGGCCAACCAAAGTTAGAGCCCTTTCTTATTCAACACCAAATGGGTAACTAACCATAAAAGTGTGTTTTATGTCTTATTTCATTATTCACATAAACATAAAAAAAAATTATAAATGTTGCTGAAAATTACGAATTCTTTCCACAAGTTCAGATTGGAAAGTCTGCTGATGTTTAAATTTACAAACACAGTTTGTACCAGACATATTTATAAAGATATATAGTAGTGAACTTGCACCCCATTTTAACTAATACAGAAAATCTGTATAATACTGTATTTTCAGCATTTCACACTGTGACTGTGTACTTAAAAATACAAACACTGCCAATACATTGTCTGAAATAGCAGATATTAGGTGGGAAAATCACAATTTTAACTGAGGTAATAATATCAAACACAAATATACCTCGTGTAGCTGTGCAATAGTAAAATATACAAAAATCTCTGCAAACTGTTCGTTATGAGATACGTACACTGGTATTTGTCAACTAGTCTTTCCAAACACTAGAAACGCTTGCAGATAGGATACACATCTACATAAATATAGGATATGGACAACGTATTATTCAATAACAATAAATCATAATAGTTAGCACTTTCCGTTGAAAGTAACCTTGACTACAAGAATCAAAAGTATCCCAAACGTATCCCAATTGTAATTCACTCTCAGTATGCTGTTTAGGATAAACTAAATTCTTGTACCTAGGATTCCTTTCTTTATGCACATGAAGCACAAATTACAATTTCAAAAGGATATTTTCTCTCAAGTACCCTGATTAACATTTTGAGAATTTCTTTCGCCACAAAATGTACGGTACACACAGATCTATCAACATGAGTACAAGTAACGTTTCATGTTATATATAACTGGAAATTGACTAGATATTCCTTAAAATTATTTTTTGCCTTTGGCAAGCGGTCAACTTTTTTTCCAAAATAGATAATATATTTACGACCATCAGCACTTTCACAAGTATACTTAAACTTACATCAGTATGCAGCATGGCGGAAAAAATCAACTTGTGAAAGTTCCGAAGGTAATAATCCTGTTTCACAGGTTAGTTATATTCAATATAAGTTTTCAAAAATGCATGTATGGACGAATTCCTGATACAATGTTACAATTAAATACAATACACTTTATGTAGTATCATTTACGATGATACCTTTCTAGTTCCAATCCACACATTAATAAATACACAATAACAAACCGTACAATTTCAAACATATGCAAACATAAAGGTTTAAAACATTCCATAAATCTGTAAGTAAGCGCCTATTTATTTATATATAACGTCAAAAATCCGCTCCACACCCTGAACAAGAAATCCCATACCCATATTTGTAACATCCAACAAAACGTCTGTACGTAAACGGACTACAATGTCAATGTGAGAAGAAACTGCCATCTCTGTCAAACATGAAAATATATAACTTCGGACTAATTGGTCAGGTTCAGCAGCCTTATACAGCTGACCAGCTTCAAGTTGATAAATTTTCATGTCAAATTGACTGAAAGGCAGTTTCTGAGTTTTTAAGGAGTAAAGAGCACCATGAAATACACCCTTTACTATTACAAGAGTGTAGTGTTCATATCATTATGTAGTGTTCATATCATTATAAGAATCCTTTCCACATGTAGCGTTCATAATATATTGGTCTGCTCTGAACATGGCTGGTTATTTCGTGAAACACAATGTTCCAGACAGATTCAATTTATTATGCTGTAATACACAATAGTACATAATATACGACAAGTGAAAGATCAGTTCCAGCAACTTGTACCAAAACTGGTTAAAATCACTGGAAAATGATAACATGTAAGGTAAAAATTCTGCCAGAAATTGTTTTGGGTCTGAAAGTTACATGTGATACTTTTGAGCATGTATTCGATAGTATATACTGTTTGCCTCAAATTAAATGCGGAAAGTGCAACCAAAACCTTGCTTTTAACATTGGAGGAGTTACTGTGCCGCCACCTGTGTGGAGTCTGGGGAACTAGACGAAGCAGCAGAGGAATTCAAAGGGCGAGGAATTTCACCGGGTTCTAACATTTCTGGGACACCTACTTTATTTTCTACTTTCTGATGCAATTTCTTCAGCAAATCTGAAGCAGAAGTATTAACTCCAGGGAAGGCACCTCCAAACGGGTAGCCAGCAGCTGCTGCTGCTGCCATCATGGTGGGATCTGGCATACCAAGGGGTAAAAAGCCATTCGGTTGACCCCATGCTGCCAAAAGCGGGAACGGAGACCCCAGGGCAAGGGAGGATAAGGCTGCTTGGTGGGCTAACTGCATCATAGCAGGGTTACTAGCATGTGCTGCCATAAGCATCTCGTTGGCATGAGCGGCCAACAGAGTACTGGCACTGATCGAGTCTTCATTCACCGGATCTTCCGCAGGTAGTGGTTCAGGACTACTGGTCCCTGGGGTGGAAGTTTCTTCCACCTCCCTGGGCTCGTCTTTGACGTCCCTTTGGAGGGAAAGAGTTTCCACCGAGGAGCTACATGTACTTGGACTGGGAGATTCTATAGCAGCAGGTGTAGAGACATTGCAGCTTGTACTAGAGGTTACAGTGGAGGGTTTATCACATGGAGGAGAAACTGATCGTTTACCACTGGATGAAGTGCTGCTACTATTACCGCTACTACTAGTGCTACTAGGTTTGATCTCCCTACCTTTCTTCTGCCTCAGTAAATGGCGCTCTTTAACTTTGTATTCAAGGGTTGAGTGAGGCACCCCAAAGTAACTACCTGCTCTGTGGACACTCATTTCACCTCTTTGTACAGCCTTAACTGCCTCTATTAACAATTGCGAGTTGTATTTTCTGTACTGACCTCGCTTTGGACGCGTTTTCTTAAGTGTCTGGCCATCAGAAGCAACAGGTTCCTGTTGTTTCTTGGTGGACGTACTCTGCGACTTGGGCTCTAAACGTCGCCTTTTACTCGGATACTGTGAGGGATCTACTGTTAGCGGAATGTTATAGTTACTACCGTTATGTGTTGCTAACGGACTGGCCTGGCCATTTTGATAATAGCTGTTGCCATTTACCTGTGTACGTGAGCGAACTTTTTCAGCTATAGTCTTAGCTATTATATCTTTCAGTGTGTCCCCTACCCGACTATTACCCACATCACCTGACAATGGAGAGGCCAACATACCATCGTCTGAATCAGGAGACGCCATAGTGGTCAAGCCATTTTTAAATGTGGACTTCATAGGTTTATAGGACGGAATTTTCAATTCGACAGGTGAGGGCCCACCAGCAGAGGTACTTGTCTGTTGCGGTGGTGAGTTTAGCTCTAATTGTAATGGTGACATGTAACTTTCATCATAAAACCCTGACGTTGATAGATGTTTGGACCTAAGCTCCTCCTCCAGTCTTCTTTCAGCCATCTTCCTGACTAGCTCGGGTAAAAAGGGCAATTTGTGTTCACTTCCATATCTCCCTTCCCCGTCAAATAAACCCAT
Organism: Haplosyllis anthogorgicola; assembly: GCA_038406195.1. Taxonomy (NCBI): domain Eukaryota; kingdom Metazoa; phylum Annelida; class Polychaeta; order Phyllodocida; family Syllidae; genus Haplosyllis; species Haplosyllis anthogorgicola. The sequence continues at coordinate 5,228 of JBCAUI010500496.1, read as the reverse complement.
ACTTCTTTGTGGCGAGTCCAAAATCGAGCTAGGCATCCCAAATTTTCTGTCTGGCTCTAACAGGTTGTGCTTTCTCCGAATTTGTTCCAACTTTCTTTCCCATTCAGCAAACTTATCTTCGAAAATGTTCAATGAAAGAGCGGACATGAAGTCGTCGCTTGGCATCTGGAGCAGGTCTCCCATCGACAATCTGTTCTCTTGTTTAATTTCCGGTGTACCAGATTCCATCTGGAAAATATAATTTTTTATAGATTAATAGATTCAGCTTATGAATTTATTGAAAATTAACACTTTACTGTAACTTTAAATACCTACACGTGTATGCTAGAAAAAGCATGTTTCTTAAAAACTGAGCTTATAAAATCTAGTAACCTTGAATATTTTGTTTCTCAATGTAGAACGTGGAATGCCATAAAGGGACGAAGCTCTTCTGGTTCCTATTTTACCACTTCTGACATCGCTTATTGCGGACGCCAGCTCCTCTTCTGTGTACGCTCTCTTACCATCTCGCTTTTTACTGTTGCAAAAGAAATAAAAGGCAAAATATTATTAAAATGGGGCAGTTCGATTATACAATTATTAATAACAAACATTACATTCATATTCATACTACTTTTATCTTTCATATTAAATAGAATACAATATACATAATTGTTAGTTATTTTTAATTTCGTACACACCCTGATTTGAGTATCTGAGGCACTTTGAGTTGGATAGATTTGCCACCAGAGGGAGATACGTTCTCCCCATCAATACTGCTGGGTGAGCACTCTCTGGTGGGTGTTGCAGCACTTAGGTCCAATGGTTTACCTTCCTCTAGGTTGCTAAACATCGGTATAGGGTACGCAGCCGTGGGTAGATGTGAGAACGGTAGCACATACTGCTGGTGCTGGTCTTCACAAACTGTAAATAATAAGCAACGTATTATTATTATTATTATTATTATTATTATTATTATTATTATTATTATTATTTTATTTATTTTTCTATTTCTATTCTGGAAATACATATCTACCTGTTTCCGATAACATACAGGAAAACGTGGGAAATTCAAAAGTGATTTCATGGTTATTGTGCTGTTATGGAAAACGGAGCAGCTTGTATGTGTATGTATAGTACAGACACGCAGATTATAAAGTCTTGGAATATTCAAATAAACATTTCACAGATTTCCATATTGCTCAGCGGGTTTACACACCTGTATTTTCATATGTTGTGTTGTCGCCATCTTCGGAATCTGATTCCTGAAAACAGAGAAACGTTCCAATTATAGTAAATCCTTATCAAAATAACTACAACAACACATGTGCATACAACCCTTTGTTTACGAACATTAAAGACTGAATTACTTAATTTCGTATTGTTCAGCTCTCGTAATATGTGCCAGTCATAAATAATATTCCCCATATTTTCTTGTAACAGTTGCTATGTAGATCTACATATAAGCGGGCGGGTTCAACGATACATGTCTTTACGGTTTGCAATGACTGTGTCGCACAATGATCATCAATAACCATTCCATTATGTAGCACTTCTTCATTAGGACGGCGCAGCTAGAATGCGTATTTATTATATAACATTGTTACAGGTGTAACAAGCCTGTGACAATACGATATTAAGTCATAAATGCCGTATTAAAGTTACTGCAGGAAGTGCAGGGAAGACGAGTAAGGGATGCCTTTGAACTGGGATATTAGATTAGTACAGAGATACCGTAGGCGAACGGATATATCTTCAGTGCTGAGGAAGATGGGAGGGCCTTGCTCCCGTGGTCAGCCTTGCCTATGGTTACGTTGTCATTAATTAACAGCAGTGCTTCTTCTTATTACTTTGTTTCCATATTTGCATAAATTTCCTGTGTAACATATTTGGGGAAAATGCCCAGGACCTCAGCTACAGTGCTTTTAGAAATGGAAATAGATTCATCAATAAAAGCGTTAGATTCTTGTGATTCTATGTCAATAATTATAATAATACCAATAATACAATGTCAGTCTCCACACATATGTTAGGTACAGCTAACATTATTTTCAAATAGTTCGGGAGTAATATTTAACACTAGATTAGTGCACTTTAAAATAAACGAAGTCGGTGAAACCAATCCTAAGTTTTAGTATTAGAACTTGTGTGCACCCAACATCGTACTACTAACAATTTTAAGACTCGAAATGTGTCACGTTGGTGACAGGGAGAAGTGGGGGATTTCTTCGCTAGCCAATGAGGTGGCCTCTCTGCCAGCTGAGGTGGCAGGATGATCAAGGCGGATGGGGGGGAGGGGGGAGGGGGGGGGGGGAGGGGGGGGGGGGGGGGGGGGGGGGGGGGGGGGGGGGGGGGGGGATGGGCAATGGAGGTTTCCCCCCCTCCCAGCTGAGGTCAGTGCAGATAGGTCATCCTGCAGATGGACCCCCCACCCTGAGGTGGCAGGATGACCAAGGTGGATGGACCCCCCCCCACCAGGTATACGGCAGGTGAGGACGGCATGCATTAACCGTGCGTAAGCACGGGATCCATCTAGTATATGTGAAAGTCAGTCTTTGAAGACTAAATTAAATTTTTCTTGCGTATTGCGCGCCAATTAGACATCATTTTTGCGGCGCCCCTAAAACAGTCAAACACCTCGCGAACAGGCCACCTGTCTAAAGAATGATCGATACGCCTTAGTGGTCCTTGGCACGGAAAATGACCACTCTTCTTCCGTCCCACCCCCACCCAGTTTTCATGCAACTCTGTATTGTCACCCCAAGGTATAAAACGTAATGTTTTAAGGCGCTATTTGATAAATATTTCTCAGCCTTTGTACAATGACCGTCTCCTTAATAATATGTAATCTACCAAGGCTGATACTTTGACCAACGGGTGACTTTGACTGTCCGGGAGAGTGATATGACCGGCGAATAAAAGGTATCCGGCAAAGACAAGTGTTCGGAAAATGCGCTATCCGTGACTGCTTGATTTCTCACTTTATCGCAGGAAACGTCTAATGTTTCTACGTTTTCAAAAAAACATTTGCTCTCGTACATATAAATAGCTCTCTATACCACCTGAAAAAAATGGCGAAACCGTTAAACTATATGAATCACTTTTTTTGCCAGCTTAGTCGTAAATTTCTGGTCTGTAAAACATTTTTGTATCCGTTTTAATTTACGACCCACCCATTCTGCACTTTTTATGGTAGAAGTTCACAGTGAATACAATTACGCTCAAGGGAACATTACATTAACTAAGATGAAGGCACTTAATTAATATTCGGCAGTTCATTAGGTATCCACCATTTTGTAGAGAAACGAAGCAAATGTTACCTGTCAAAAATGTCTTTTCAAAACATGGCTGACATTTGAGTGACCCTGGGCTTATTGTTGTAATGCTAAAGTGGTTAAAGTAAGGTAACGGTCTTCTGCTAGTCTCCTCGGATGTAATTAACCATTATCATATGACACAGGTGCAAAAGATACCATTGTTTGGCAGGTATCACTACACCTGGTTATTAACTGCGACCAGGAACCAACGAAGAAAAAAGGAAACACACGTGAAAAAAAAGGAATCCAACTCGTCAGGTATTAAATTTGCACCTATACATTTGGGAAGCCTGCCTATATGACTCGATATCGCAAACTGCAGCTGTGACCACCATATTTGAATCATTACGAATCAGATGTTCCAAGTGCACTATTCAATTGAAGTTTTTTGAACATTTGACCCTGATGCCGCAGTCACTTTTTGAAATGTTTAGGAGGCAAGGGGCCAGATGTTTTCAGATTGAAAATATTATCCTTTAGCCGCTAAAATGTTACCATAAAATTTACTTCGAAAGAAACTATCATAAACTGTGAAAAAATTAACCAGGCATTGAGCCGTCCATAAAGTTAAGCAGATTAATGTATCCGGATAAAACCTGTATAATTTGAAAAGGATCATAAACAGCAAAAAGAATAAAAGGCCTTGGTGCAAAATGGCTGGATTTTAATATGTAATGCTTAATCTCTGTTTGTGACATTAAGATGTTATTTCTCTTCATCGTGAATATAACAATACCCAGGAAGAGAAAATATTTTCATTAAGAATGCATCAGCAATAAGACATTCGCTTTATTACCGCCAGCCCCGGCTGCAGATTGAAATAATTTTCATTTCGCCGAAAAAATACAGCTTCAATTTGACAGTGATTTGCATTTAGACGTCTTTGTAAACAGCCGTATGAGACATTGACGACCTAATTCATTGCACTAAAATCATATCTTGTTTGAAAAGAAGCTGCCCGCACCGCGGGAAGAAGATTGCGGTTCCGTGCTTTTGTTAGATGAAATCACAATCCCTCCGAGGCTCTGCGTGCTCTCTCAAACCCAGCCAAACAATCCCCCCTCCCTCTTCTCCGCCTAGAAAAAAAAGCTACAATCATAAAGCCACCAAAAATATCAAATGAAAATATCCAATTTTGGCACAATTTGTGAGTTTTCCCTCGGCGCGGCAGCTATTGTTCTTGGTCATTATCCCCGACTCTGTGCGACCCGTCCCTGGGACGCTCTTAACACAGTGTAATTGGGAATTCATAGAGCCCACGTAATCCAGAACCATTCACACTGTGGACCCACCAAGCCTCCTGCTACCATGGAAACACTAATGATATTTTGGAAGCGTGTTGGCAGGTAGGTAGGGACTAGTGGAGGGGGAGGCAGGGTGACTGGAACCACTGCCGTTGCCTAGGGGCTGCCGAATTTAGGAGAAGTAGGCGAGCAATGTTTGTTGGCGCACCTTTGCGGCTGACCCCCAAAATCCCTGGTAAAACCAGCACACACCTGAATCCCCCGACTGCTTTACTCTGAGACGACTAGGCTGCCTCCAGTCTCTCTCTCTCTCCCGCCCAAAAATCATTAACAAAAAACAATGCTCAGCTCACACACACTTTGGGAGATCAAAAGCTTGGTCAGACCACGGTAAAGAAGACTACTTTTCATGTGTTTTATCTTTCTACATTTGTATGAACAAAGTAATTCCAACTAAGCACAAAGCTTGTTATGAGGGCTTCGCCGCTTGTTTTGTGTTCCTTGCTGAATGTTCTGCGAATGTCCACATCAAATGACCTCCTAGAAGTACTTAACAAAATAGGACAAGGTTGGAAGTGTCGCAAATAATGTGCCCACAACATCTTTATTTTGAAGAAATTACAGCTCTGTAGGAAAGTAAACGAGACGATGCACACATCAGATAGCCGGGCCCTATCGTCAGTTATTT
>JBCAUI010500485.1:0-13350 GCA_038406195.1 Haplosyllis anthogorgicola | reverse complement strand
TGTGTTTATTTCTTTGTATTTATTCCTTTATATTGTTATTGTTATAAAAAATTAAACATAAGGAGACAGCTGATTAGATACTTAACATCTCGACAGAATCGGTCCACCGAACAAACTTTAGTTTTATCTGTCGAGGTTTTCACTTAGTACACAGTAGGATAAAACTTAAGTAACAAAAGTGCCGCAAACGATGTCATGTATGTACGTACTAAAGGAAAACAATAAATAATTCAATTCAACTAGATTAGCTGATATTAATAACTTTAAACTTTCCAATTTAGTAATTTTACTCTCATTTTAGGCATTAACACTATGGTATTTTATGGTATAAAATTTTTGCCAAATCAAAATCAAAATTAAAACCACACAATTTTTCTGATCTCAATACAGTTCAAGTTGTTGACAGTCGCCGATAGAAAGCCACCGACAAACAAGAAACGAGAAAGATTACCTGTCGGTGCACAGACCCTCATGCCATATTTAGTCTGACTTTTGACAGAGTTGTCTGAAATGGCAAGAAATGCATTTTCCCTAGTTCAGGTTGGGGTGGGGTTCTGGTCAACTTTTTTACAGAATTGTCTGAAATGCCCAGAAAGCATTTTCCCCAGTCCGGAGGGGGGTAGAGGGGGCAGGGGGAGTCCTGGTCAACTTTTCTGCAATGGCTGCCAGGAACACAAATCTAGTTTCCTTTGAATACATAGACCCTCATTGCCAATAGGTATGAGGATCAATCATCTGCGGATCAAACCGGCCGGACAAAGCGGCAGAGATCAAAGGCGCTGTTGTTAAATAACTCACGAAACTAAAGGCTCGAGCCAATTACCATCGTAAACAGGATGGTGAAATGGACCTAATCGAAAGCTTTTATATCACGGAAATTTAATAATTTCTCTTAAAGTATTGCATTGATATATGAGGTATGTGGCTATTATAAATTCCTTTTATTTAATTATGGTTTGTTGTCCTTTTGATTTCTGTTTCACATCTTTGGAGATATCGCCATCTCCTAAGATGTGACACAGATATGAAACAGACAACTAAACCATATTTAAAGAGAAGAAATTATCCAAAAATCATGCCGGACAGAATAGAGTCAAGCCGCCCAGATTAGAGTCAAGCCATTTCAGCGGTACAGGACGAAAGGGCGGCCATTTTGTGCGAAAACAGGGCTAGACGGTGCTGCCACTTCCTCCCGCCTAGACACGCTTTGCTAATACATGAACGGAAAAGACAATCCATAAACCTATCACACAAAATCGAAAAGATAATCCTGAAATGGATAGTTTTAGACACTTTCCCTAAAAAAAATTCAGTGTATTTTAGTCTTGGTAAATACGGTATGAGGCTCTGTGTACCGACAGATCATCCCTCGTTTCCCAACAGCTTCAGTAACTTGCTTTCTTCTCTTCTTTATCATCAGTCCGTGTGACCATCACAGGCTCTACACAGCTCTGAAGCTGCACATGAATAGTTCATCAAGAAAGTCCTTGAAAGGAGTGTTTTCTGTGGAAAACTTTCGAAATATGAGGAATTTCTTCACAAAACTTTCACAAAATAGTTGTGGAACCAAACTTCAATGCAGGCAAAAATTGGTAAAAGTTTATTTTCAATGTATTTTAATCTCTTATGTTTTTCAACCTTTCTATGCATTTCTCTCGTTGTATTTTATAAATTTTAAAAAGTATCATTCAATTTTCAAAGGTAATATGAAAACTATGTCATGAAAGGCTATGTTATAGATTTACTTTTAAACAATAAAATTTAAAAAAAAATTAATAAAATTAATGAGAAAAAATTATTTAAGTGACATAAAAGTTTAAATTAATTGCTCTACTGAATTGTTTGATCTGCACTGAATGCCGGTGAAATTTCTACGTGTCAAAATTCATGTTAGAGAGTTTAAGTTACACGTTTACGTCAACTTGTAAGTGTAAGATTAATTCTGAAATTACTGGATTTAATATCAGTTCCAAACTGCACTTGACTGCAAAGATGTAATCTGTTGATTTCACCGACAGCGCGTCTTCGTAAACTAAACGAATTAACAGTAACGCTGTAATGTTAGACCAATGGCAGGGGCGGATCCAGGATTTCCCGTTGGGGGGCGCCCGGCCCGTTGGGGGGCGCCACCCCTATTTTCGCCCAAACTTTAGCGGAAAGTGCATGAAAACGAAGAAAATTTGGGCTGTTGGGGGGGTGCATGCCAGCAGCACCCTCCTAGATCTGCCAATGCTTTTGACTCATTTAGTTCCTGGGCTTTTGCCTTCAGTAAACTTCTTGATATCTTAAGTTATCCAACCTGAGAACGAGATCCACCACTGCGCACACTGAGGGTACTTGAACGCTGTACACAATGCACTATGTATAGATTTGGTAGTGTGTAATAAATGGTTCAACTGTACTTCTAGGACTTGTTTTATTTATAAAACAATAACTGGTCAGATCCAGATAGATCTGGTACATCACAAACACCTATCTCTAGCAAACTACAGCAGGATGCAAACTGAGTGCTTTGAGACATAAAATCCATTACACAATAAATGTTATAAAATGTTATACAACGTAACGTTATGCCATAAGAAGATCTACTACAATGCGAACTCCATAACAATACATAATAATTTTATCTGGAGAATGAGCCAGAAACTGTCACATATTATAGATGCTGCCATACTTAATTATGATCTGCTGCATTTAAATATCCATGTGGTGCCACCATTTTAACGATCTGCGCAGCATATAAACACTTTCCCGCACGTTTGATTATGCCCCCTGTAGGGGTATGATTCTCGCTTAGGGTGCGAGAGGTCCCGGGTTCAAATCCCGGACGAGCCTTACATTTTGGGCCGTTTCTCAGGTTTTATTTTGTTAGAACGGCAACACGCTATTTCAAACGCGGTATTTCAGTCACTTCGGACAACAATTCAGTTTTATCTTACAAATATTTGACACACTTTTCAGCAAGTGGGTAATGTGGAAATTAAACTTAAACAATAAGGATCACCAACTTGTTCGGTTAAAGTATTGAATATATACCTTGGGTCACAAGAAGAAATTACCTTTGAATACAAATCTTTACTACTAAGCTGGGCCAAGACGTTGTGAGGAGTTATAAGACTTGGGGGTCTTTAACGAAAGTGACGAACAAGATGTAACCAACTGTTTGTCAAAATGCAACCAGTTGTTTGTGTCACAAAATTTAGATTTCACAAGGTTCAGGAACAGTGGGAGCCTAAGCCATTAAAATTACCTTGTTTGGGTCTTGTTCATGAAACACTTCTTCCTCCCAAAGAGGATTTCCAACTGTTCATTTCACTTTGTGAAATCAAAAATGTTGCCTGTTCACCCAAACAAGCCTTGTTCACCCAAAACAAGCTGTTTGTCACATTCGTTAAAGACCCCCCTAACAATGTAGAGCAGTTTTAGAGCACACAAGTAAGTTTTATGTTTTATCCCATATCATTCAATAAATAAGTAATAATTTCTACGAAATAAGACCCACCCATGAATCTATCGGAACAACACAACCAATTCTTGGGTTCATTAACCTCACGAACACGTTTATTGCGGAACACCAAGGAGTTTTATTTGTCTGACCATAATCTTATCCAAGCCGCAGAAGATTCTCTGATGACTATGATCCACCCAAACCCGCATGTATTTTTCAAGTACTTGTCACTTGTGACAGATGTTTAATTATTGCTATTTTGTTGTGCGTTTCACATGTGTACATCACATCCCTTCTCTTCAACACCAAATTTCTGTTAAACCAAAATAAGTTTAATCGAGAAACCCCTTTGCCATTAAATGCCAATTAGAATTTTGAACAGCATATTTCCCTGTTTTGTTTTTATGTGCAATAGTTCAAATATCTATCAATTTATCCCATCTGTGATCTGATAGTGTAACATTTGAACGGATCCTGTTTGCAAATACCGCTCATTTGTATCAATTGCCAGATTACGGATTATCCTTTCCAAATTATTACCCTTCCTCCCAATGCTCAGCTTTACATAAACAAATAATTGCAAAAGGTAAAATTCCCAAATTTATACGTAAAATAAATTCTTTCCAGATGTTTTTGCACTTTAATTATTTACTGGCAATGATGTTGTTGCATGCATCAAATATTAACTTTAGATTCTTTTAAAACATAATTTATTAAGGTAAAAATGCGCATGTAACATGAAGTGTTTATGAAGTGCTCAAGAAATGACAACACTTAATTATTTAATTGCTACTATGTGCCATTTTTGAGACGGATGAAAAACCCGCATCCTGTTGTTGCTTTATCGTTCTTGAATTGCCTATTGAAATATCTGTTGCCCCTGAAATGTCTATTTCATCATCAATTCACTAAAAGAACAATTGCCCCTTAATTCCGACACATTTAAACCAGATAAAATAGTTTGTCAACTGTTCTCTTAGCTGATTGTTTCACATGTTACTGCCTTTTTTGCCCACAGTCCGAAAAGCCGAAAGATATGTCCATGTGGCTTTATAAGGTGATCTCTGGTGACTCACTAACATAAGTGTCCTGCATTAGACACATCCAGGTGCTGCGAGTTAATTAGACTTGTGCTTTTAAGGATGGACCTCTGGATTTCACATGTCTTGGAACTACGGTAACTTTATCCCTGTGATTTACATTACTCTAATGCAATATAAGATCTGAGAATATTTGTTTATGCTTTAAAACAGTTTTGTTTAATTTTTCACTGTCCGTATATGCCAGGAGGTCAAGATTTTGGTCATGAGTGTATTTATCCGTCTTTTTGCTTCTTCAAAGTTATTTTACAGTAGTTTGGCCATTTCAATTCTAAATTTTGCAAAGTTTCTCAAGTCGTGTAAAAATATTTTCTCGTTTTGTTCTTTTCAATCGAGTTTCTTGTTCAGCTATCTACTCTACAAGATGTCAAGTATTACATTGTGTACATGCATATGAATAAACCATTCTCCAAATGCATCATCTGTCAGTTACTCATAAAGAAAGATGCGACTGTTATGTATATGTATATATATTTAATGTACATGTGTTCTTGGCAAAAGCTACGCCGCGACAAATAAAAAGCATTGCATGTTAGCCAAACCCCTTTCGGCTAACAACATAAAGGTTAATTGATAATACAATAGAGGTTTTTCCTAATTTACGGCCTGCCTAATTTAGCCTAATTTAGGCTAATTTTCCACTGTATTTATGTTAATTAACCATTTCTTGATTTGTATCATATCAAGAAATGGTTAGTATCATATCAAGAAACGGTTAATTAACATAAATACAGTGGAAAATTAGCCTAAATTAGGCAGGCCGTGAATTAGGAAAAACCTCTATTAGTTGTGTGTGACCAATTCTTCCCATTTGACACTGGTTCACATTGAAAGGGAATTTGCCGAATTATAACTGAAAATTCTGTATTACTTGTTTCCTAAAAAAAGGATGTGTCTTTTTGAGGTACAATTTGTTATTTTATCACGAGCCGTATTATGAAATATATCATGTAATGCTCTTCACCAATGCTCTGTAGTGCATTCCCGATGGTTGTGTATCAGGCTTTAAAACATCTTCTCCAAAGAATGAAAATCTTCAATTGGAGAAAGAAGAACATTCAAGGTAGATCGTCCAATGCACAACGCTCCCAAGTGAGATGGTGTAAGCACAGCATATTGTGATAACCTATCATTTTTATTACAGAAGGCAGATAGGTACTAGATCTAACAGGTATAACATTATGTTATTGATTAACTAAAAGGGTATCATCAAAGCAGGACCAGGCATAGGTGCCAAACTTGCACAACGATTGTGTCAAACACGTAAAAATCTAATCAAGGTTCTGGTGTTGTGTACCATGGGAGGATATCCACATGTAATCCGTCAGTTCAACACACACGGATTCTTAGAGCTCTAATGGTATTTTGAATAACAAGGCTATTAATTCAATTTTGAGTATGTATAATCTTGGTATTTAAGGTATAATAGAAGCAGATGCTAGATTATGGTTGCGTTTAGTATGGACAAAGCAATTACGAGATCCCACACATCCGCAGAATGGTCCATAGACAATAAATTATAAATATAACAGGTAATGTGGCCGTCAAATAAACTCTCCCAAACTAGTAGAATTTTCTTCATCTGATAACCTAACCTTAATTTGACAGGATGCTCTGGTGGAACGCAGATAAGTATATAAATGTGCTTTAAATTCAAGAGGAAATTATACGCCAATAAAAGAACATGGGACATGGTAACGTAGTATGTGCTTGTCTTCTGGATGGTCATAGGTGAAGTCAACCAGTTAAATCTGTCATCACTTGTGTACTCAAGAGAAGAATACACAGACGACAGTGACAACATCGACGACAGATAAATCATTATTTGATAGGGTATTTGATATTTTTAACTTAAGACCTTATATTTTGTACTTTCAGTATTACAATTTTATCAAAATATTACATAGGGGTAAAAAAACTCAAACACTTTGAACGTGAAAACCGTTCCTATCCGCTATTTTCTTGACATTTATTTTTCGAGTGTTTATCAGGTTACTGTTAATTGTTGAGTTTTTTTAGAACAAAAACCAATGTGTATTATTTTATTTGAGGTTTAAATGGATGTCAGTTTCATATATTGCAGGTCAACTTCATGATTGTACGATTATTTACTGAAGATTGTTCCAGATTAAAATTCTCTTAACTACTTCACCTAATCTACCTAATTTCTGAGACAGATTAATTGCTGTAAAATATGTCTATCCATTGTTCTTGAATTGCAATAAGAATGCAGACCAAAAATGGTATTGCCCTTGTATCAGTAAGATCGCTGATTTTGGTTAGATCTATATACTGATATCAGTATATTACACATACCCAAATTGGTATCACCGGCATACCACAAATGGTAGATATAACAAAATGGTACTAGTACAGTTCCTCCCTAATAAGGTTAATTAGATGAATTAGGAAAACATTGAATTTGGAAAACCTCTATTGCTTAACTTCCTGCGCGATTCATGTACATGAAACGTCACAATAGATAAAAAGAATGGGCTAAAACATGAATGAATAAATGTATGATCGTTTATGTTACATTTAACTGGTACATCTGCAGTATGTGTGTATTTGGACCGTCACATAAATTTAGATGTTTATAACAAAAGGCACATTTGGATATTCCGAAAGTTAATTGAAATAATGTTGTAGCAGCCTTAAGCCTTTGTAATCATTGCATGTTAAGCATTGCAAGACATGAACCTTAATTACGTAGACATTTCAAGCAATGTATCTGGGAATACGGAATATAATGCCAATATCCTGTTTCTTATGCTCTCGAATATCTCAAGACAATAAAGGCATTGCGACTGTGACCTACTGGACGTTTTTACCTCCCGAGTGCACAGCTATGTATTTATATGATGTTTGATTGAAAACAGTGAAACTAATAAATAGGATATCATGTAATTAATACCTACAAATATAATATTAACCTGGTAGAAAGCTTCCTTTTGTAAAAACAAAACTAGAAACAAGATGCGATGAAATCTTGTCACAAGTACGCCTACCCATTAAAGCATTGTATGTTCAAAACTGTCTTTAATCTTAGGAGACCTTCCAAGTGGATAGGATGACACTTTTTAAAGATTATGAGATTGCACAATAATTAACTGATCCTATGCAGTATTTTAAAGGCATCATAAATTTTAAATTGTTCCCTGTGCAACAGAAACGTGCAACAACCGACTTGATTTTCTTGTATTGCATGACTTTGAACAAAATACGAATCTATATTGATAATTAAGTCCTATCTGAAATATGATGCACAGTTTCTTTTATGAAATGCCATGCATATTCTTTTGTTTCACTTTTTCATTTAACAAATGTTCTCCTAGACAAATGATACACCTTGATAACCTACTGATATTTGCAGCGCGTAGGTGCAAGTCGACTACAGATTCTTACCAACTTGTTATGTATAAACATCTTACAAATAATCCAATGATTGCCAAGATAGCTTGCGTAATTGTGTGGCATTTTGAAGACAAGGACTACTCTTCCTCTCATGGTTGGGTCATTCACTTTGTATGATAACACAGGGTGCAATAATGTTTTTAGTAAAATATCATTTGGTAAAACCTAGCTCTGTACTCGAAGTTTAAGGGAATATAATTGCATATCAAGTACGCGAGTGATTGTCGCGCAAAAAGGAATGTTTTGTATGTAGTTTGGCTTCGATTTTTAACATACATGTGCCCAAAACGAAAGATTAACTGACTTGTGCCGAATCCAAACTGACCTTTTATTTAGTAAAGTTTGCCTTTAACTTTAACATTTATTACTTAAGATTCATATTAAACAGATCTTCGAAATGATTAGATTTTTGTTAAGATATTAGACAAGCAATTGATCACTTTAATGGCACATACGAGTGATCATCGTTAATTATTTAGAGCAGGATTCATTTCCGCATGTTCGCTTATAAAATCGGTAAGGCCAACATGAATCTTTTGGTTATGACTAATACACTATTTTCATGCTCTGAACTTACTTCTAATACGACACATTTATCTGTGCTAGATGATTGCTTCTTAGAGAGTTTGTGCAATATAGTTGACATTTATGAAAAATAAAATCTCTTCATGTGCAGCTGTGGGCATATCTATTGTCACGTGGATCTCTCTGTAATGATCATACAAATCATAATTACTGGAGCTCGTATTTCGCCACTGTTGCACATCAAGCTCTGCGTACTCCCAAAACAGAATCCCAAAGGGTGGAGATAATTCTTCTAATGTATGTTGGTTCCCAGGTGTACTGTAATACAGTCCTACGTAATTTTTCCTACGTTGTTGAAAACGGTTGATTCCGAAACGTTTTGTAAGTTAATCATTATCAAGACGAATGCTTGAGTAACATGCAAAAATAAATATGTTCCAGGATATGCAACAAGAACATATAAATTTAAATTTAAATTACGTCATGGTGCAGAAAGGACTTGCCGTAAATGCACGAAGACAGAAATGTTATAATTTGTCACAAATTTAATGGAAAACAATTCTAAGAATGAACATCGTACTCTGTAATTACAACATCCGTAAACTAAGTGACTTTTCATGGATGTGTGCATTACTCACTAATGTTTTAACGTTAACATCAAGTGGTTACGTGGGCGAGTTGTTTTAATAGACAAAAATATCCATTGCTGATATTTTTACTTTTAAATTGAGAGCGTAAGAAAAGTCCCTGGACACTCTTTTCCTGATAATGTTGCCTTTTTCTGGAAACTTTCTGTCAAGTGTTTTCGTTTAGCTCACTTATCAGACAATGGTTCCAGGACACAAACCTTATTCATTTTTCATGGATGTCATAAATTAGCAGAACAGCTTTATGCGATTAAAGACAAAGAAAAAAGAGAATGTTATTTAGCCAGGAACAATACCGAGAAGAACATCAAATTTCAGAAAAGAACACAAAGATGTTTAGCAGATTCATGACACGGTAAATTAATGTTAAAGAACTGATGACCATAGGTTATAACTCTTCAATGTAAATCTTACATACCATAATTAAATGAAGAACTATCAGATTTCAATCTTTTATCTGTTATAAATGGTTAGGATTTGAGGCTATGGCAGCACTGTCTAGCCTCGTTGCTTTTCAAATTAGAGGGTTTGTGCAAGGTAATTTGTTGACTGTGAGTGCAGATTCACGTGGAGTCCACTAGGTTTTTTCACAGCCAGAAACTAGGTTTTAGTGGAGGTACCTCAAACAGCCACTAGATTTTTGAGCATGCACTCACGCTATGCAGATTTAAAATGGCATCACTAACCTGACTGCAAAGATTCCGCAATGACTGTCCATGATCAGTCGGCACTGATCGGAAACAAGCTTGTCCTTTTCGTAAGAAGACACCGCATGGCTAATATGATTCATGTTCACCGTTCTAAGTGCGTTTGAGATCAGGTGTTCTATTAACTTTTCATGACTTCTGTATGTGTGCTTAAAGCACGGCTCGGGATACGTAACAAGGGAATCAGAGGAGTATCCTATTTGCACCACAGGTCTATTTTATGCAACAACAAAGCAACTTAGAACCGTCTTAATATCTAAATCCTATCCTCATGTTATTACTTCACCATTTTACAGAAAAAATCTGTCGATTGCTTCTATTGCATAAGGCGTATAAAGCTGACAGCCTGACAGCCAAAAATTAAAAAAAAAACAAGGAGATAACCTGTCAGCTACCAAGCTTCATGCCGCCATTTTGTCTGTCACGTGACGTGTGACGTCCTTGGCACCTTGCCAGAACTTTCAGAAATTAGGTCAGAAATCAAAGCAAAATTCTGGTGAAAACAGAAAGCTGAATGCCCGATAGAGAGCATTCAGCTCAACAATTGCTAGAGTTACAATTAATGCCTTCTCAAGCAATATTCAATGATTAGACTGTGTCTGTTAGGCAGTAGGTTCATTGCATCCTACAGGTTGTGAGATGGATCACAGAAATCTTGTTCAGGTGCGAAAAGTATTTCTGCAGGTTTCTCCAGTTTACTTCAGTCGGGCTACATACTTATTACTGAATATCGATGATGGATAACCAGCTGGTAACTTTGTAAGTCTACATGCAGTATTATGGGTACTCTAAGTTCGCTTCTTCCAAGAACGATACCGATTTCAAACATTGTAGCATGTGACAGTTAAATATCTCCCAGGAGATTGTCTCCTTTCAAATTGTCCTCAATGGCAAATTCATTTGCACACCATAGTCTAAGCGTTGACATTTTATGTTTGTCGTCGCCAAGTGATTATTCAAATGGAATCAGGGCAGTTGAGACATCCTAAAAATGAACATGTAACCTGTCATAACCGTCTCTTGGCCAAGTGACAAGGTGCACAGAGCTGCTGACAGGTGCCTACAGGCGATGCATCCTCTATGTAGAAAAACCAATAAGACGCATTGTGCATTTGCTGCCTCTCTACATCAAAAGGATAGTGTTACAGCTACCGACGGCAAAGTCACTCATCGTGCGCTTGCTACTCAGACTAGTTGTCATTTTCACATTCAGACAGGTAAGCTCCGAATTTTAGATATTGTTACTTTGAAAAGTTTCGTTTCAAATATATGTTCATTCAACATTGCGTAAGTGCATCGTGAACTATTTCAACTTGACCTTCAGATAAGCTGACCATTTCAGATACCATACGTGCAATAATGCATAAACTTTAAAAAAAAGGTGGTAAACGTTAAATCATACAAATGTATAATTTCGTAAAGATGTTTGCCAACAGGACCGATTCTACTTGCAACTGTTAAAGTTTACAACTCAATGTCTAAAATTGAGAAGATGAGAATATTAAGATATATTATTTCACTGTTTACAGTGCAAAAGACTTTTAGCATTTGCTTCAGCCAAGTAAGGACCGCTATGGCTGGTTTTCTAATGAACATTTGCACTAAACAATGCGAACTCTTTCAAATAATAGCATTCATACCCATGCAGATAAATCCTTCAGATTTGATTTCATTACAGCACTTAACGTTATCAAAACAATGATCATTACTGACATTTAGGTAATGTTTACATTTTATTTCCATAAGTACTCTGCCGTCAAGGTAGAGCGCGAGATATAAGACAACCTGAAACAATAGAATACAATTGAACAAGTGTCTGTGCATGCAACTTAGACTTTTAGGTCCTCAGGTCAAATTTATAAAGATCTGCTGTAAATACGGGTCCTGGTCAACTTTTTGCAATGGCGGCCCAGAACACAAATGTAGATTTTGTCCAATACATAGACCCTCCTGCTGAGGCATGAGGGTCAAAAATACCAGCTTTGAAGCGAAAGCAAGACAAGATGGTCTTATTACCTTGTAAAATGTAAAGTGATGAAAATATCACAATGAATATTCGTACTATACATTCTAACCTGTGATCCGTAAAGTAAGTTCATTGAACTGTTGTTTTTGTGACCATCAGATAGTCAATATAGTTGTCGTCGTCACTGTGACAACTCTAATGTTTATCAAACTGTCATAGTTTGTCGCCACAATATCGAGGAGTTTTCAGAATTGTGCTTGAAACCAAAATTATATTTGTTGTCAATATTTGTAATAATGACACAAATGATACAATTATTATTACATACATTATTACAGCCAGCGACCTATTGCATCTGGAAATACAAAATGCCACGAAGCATACATGAATTAGTTTGGCTCATGTGTATTATCCGTAAACTCTTCACCTGAACCATTAAACGTTAGCAAAAATAAATTTGAGCAAAACGTTGAGTTCATCGCTAATTACATTGAAACAGGCATTCCGATTCCCCAGTGGGGATTCACGCCTCTCTTAATGAAGATCATACTCGGGCTATGTTTGTTGGTCCGTAAGGCAGAATATTGTTTGTTTACACAATTCATCTCAGAAACGCTAGAGAAAAGTGCTGATTTATGATTTATGACACATGCACTTCTCATTGTACTGTTACATTTCTTTGCGCGTCTACTACTTAGGTATTAATAGACTCTCTCATCAATATGCATGAACACACCACATTAAGTTATAACACCGCTTGTGTAAAAATAGCAGCAACAAAAAAGTCCTAAAGAGGCAGTGAGCACATTCCTTTTTGTACATACTCTCTTCAGATTTTGATGCTGAGAAATGATAAAAGTATACATAACTTTAATTAATTTTCAAAACATCATTAGCAATTTGAGGGAGTGTTATCGACAAGCACTACACAGAACATAAGAATTCTTCAAATATGTTAATTATCACAAGAGGAAAACGCCCTGTCTAAAGCTGTTTAAAGCAAACTACCAACAATTAAGGAATTTTGTGAGGCTTTAGTTTGAGATCGTGTTAATCGTAACATTATTAACTGTAATAATTACGGCAATATCCAATGTATGTACGGCAATATCCAATGTATGTGAATCAATTCAAATATATCCATTGTGACCATTTTGCCCGAGGCTCATTATGTGTTATGCTTATGCTTATTATGTGTTACCAACCAAGCTGAATGCGAAAACAAAGGATCGCACTAATAGGTTGTGCAATGTCTAAATTCAAACGGAAGGTGTACTGGTTTGAAGTGCGTAATGAAAAGGTCATAATTATTAACACATTCATCTTGGAGTTCCCTGAAAATAAAGATTGTAAATGTGGAAGAAATCTCCGGAAGCCAAAGCAAATCTGAAACTGCTTGTTCGCTGTACCGCTTCAAAATGTTTTTATCCGTTTGTTATTTGATGCTGATCAGATTAAAGTTAAGTCTGTTTATTATATATGGCACTAAAGTGCCCACTTTTCTGGGACTGGCATTGGTTCAGACACATTTTATTCTTGTCAA
>JBCAUI010500484.1:0-26538 GCA_038406195.1 Haplosyllis anthogorgicola | reverse complement strand
GGAGAAGATGTCTTCTACATGTGGCATGGGCCAAACAAACTTCCTAGTGACCTTATTTAGGGCTCTGTAGTCTATCATGAGTCTTTTTCTTCCTGAGCCTTTGGGTACCACGATTATGGGTGCTGACCAGCTTGAGTGACTGCTTTGTATTATGTTTGCAGCTAAGAGTTTGTTAATGTCCTTCTTGACCCAATTGTAATTCTTCATAGCAATAGGGTATGGTTTCTGTGAGACAGGCGGGGAGTTGCCGGTGTCTATGGTCATCTTTGTCAATGGTGTTGTGCCTATGGTGGTTTCATCTTTGGTGAACTGGTCCGAGAATTCTGTTAGAAGGTCATCCAGTTTTCTACATGTTTCTGATGGTAACTCCAGGAGAGGTGGTTTGAATTCGTCTGGTGAGACAGTTTCTGCCATCATCTTCTTTGTTGTAACGGAGCTTATAGGTATTGATGGAAGTCATCTATGTGCCTTTCAAAATAACCTACATTGTTGTTCTTCCTAAACGTCGCATAGTCATCACTATGGTTTGCTACCAGTACCGTTGAAGGTTTCTTGTGGTGAAGTTTGATTATTCCATCAATGGTGTGGGTGGTGCCATTCCCATCATTGTTAGCTATGAACATGTATGGTCAGGGGGTAGATTAGGTTTTGTCAGAGTTATGCATAGTGCATCGGTATGATGCGGTGGTATGCATAGTGATGTGGATACTCATGCAATATTTGTGTTCTGATCCTGTTCCTGTCCTACTGTGTATGTCAAGAAAAAAACATTCCTCTGGAGATAGCATTTCTTGTCCAAGCCCCAAGCATAGGAGAGTGCGTATCTTTCCTGGGTGTCAAATCCTAATATCATATCATTGTGGCTGAGCCTATCACAAACCACAAAATCGTGGGATAATGTGAAATTGGCTATCCGCAGTGTTAGTGTCATGTTGCCAATGGCTGTCATGGGTGACCCATCTGCAGTACGCAGACTGGTCGGGCTGGGTTTGATCAGTGACTTGAATTGTTCCTTTATTTTCTGGTATGCTGAATATGTTACTACTGATATTGCTGCACCGGAGTCGATGAGTGCCAAAAACTTTCTTCCGGCATGGACGGGTATGGTGGGGCACTTAGAGATTAAATGTATGGTGTATTCATTGCTTTTCGTGTCCTATCTGCCCTCTCCGATTGATGGGTTCTCATAGGGAGAGGGGCAGGTTAGTTTAAAGACCCAGTGTCAGAGTCTTTGGATTCAGAGTCTGAGGAACTTCCGGATTCAGGTTCCTGTATCTTCACCGATTTCTCTTTCTTGGAGCGAGTATTATACCTGTGCAAGGGTCGTGAGGAGCTATTGCCTCTGCATCTGTGGGGTCCATCTCTGGATCTGCTGTGGCATCTGTAAGGTGTTCTGTCTCTTCTCTTCCTGTCTCAGTGGTTGTCATTGGACCTGGGACAGGAGGATGACCTGTCAGAGTAATAACTACCTCTGGAGCTGGATCTACCTCGATGACTTGAACAATGAAGTGAGGTTCGTGCTTTGTTGACTAGCGCATATGGCATCCGTGTATTTGTCAAGTCGATCCCTTGTGGGCCTACCTGCGGGGGTAGCGGGGGTGTGGGCAGGTGGGTCTCATCCCGTTCTCAGTGTCTGTCCATCCCAGTGGCCTTAATCTCATTCACAGTTACTGCCAGGTCAGAGCGTGCGGGTGATTTCTTCTGCCATGTGTGCTGGTGCCTCACAGAGGTCATTAAGGGATTGCTGCAGCTCGGCTAACTGAGCATTCAAGGGGGCAATTAATTCTTCCATTCCCTCAGCCATGTTGCGGTTCTCGAGTGGGGGTTGCCAGCGGGGTGCCTGCGTTCACCCTTGCGGCTGCCACATTCTCCTCTGTGGGTTCCGTGGTGTCTGGGGACTTGTCATTGCACTTCCTCACAGAATGAGTACTTGCGGATCCATAGTGTCTACTTGTTATGTGTTTGATGCTGGCCCAATATTCATTAAATTTTGCGTTTACGTCCTGGCTATTCAGGGGTATGTGGGTATTATAAACAAGAAGTAAGAAATGGTGAATGTAGGACTTACCAGGCTAGAGATAAAAGCACGGTTGCAGAAAGCTTCATACTTCGGCAGTCCAAATTTCTGTCCACATAGCGAGGTCGCTTGTCATGGTGCCAGTGTAAAGGCACAAAATGCTGCCTTAAGGGTGCCCTGGTTCTCCATCTAGTTCGCGAACAGATAACGCTGATGCTACAGGTTAACATTGAATATGGTTTATTGCTGAAGTCTGTAGATGTTACAAGTGGTGCTGAAGGTCACTAGCCTACTGCCTGGTCCCAATTCCTCTTCTGTCTGTCGTTCGTTTTACCTTAGGGCTGGAGGTGTGTGCTTTATATATGCAGAGACATACGCAGGGGCAGATGTTTACTTTTAATTGTTTAAGTGGATGTAGCTTTGACAATCAGGGATCCAAGACATTTGGTGTGAATAGTGTCTGATTGCTAATTTGTTCAATTAAGTGGACATATGCTAGATGCACTCGGGGTCGCGGGAGGCAATTTATTTACCTTGTAGGGCGTACCGAATGTCTCTGTACAATACCGAAGATCAACATGTCCCAAATATATTCTCATCACAAATAGAAAAACAGAGACATTGCAAAGCTTAATAATATCTTAACATATTCTAAAATAAATGGGGACAGCTGCTCCTGTAATTCAAATAGACAAGCCACCAGTTTACATTCAGATTACTCACGTAAGAATACATACCAGCTATTACCA
Source organism: Haplosyllis anthogorgicola (assembly GCA_038406195.1). Classification (NCBI taxonomy): domain Eukaryota; kingdom Metazoa; phylum Annelida; class Polychaeta; order Phyllodocida; family Syllidae; genus Haplosyllis; species Haplosyllis anthogorgicola. The sequence goes on along the minus strand of JBCAUI010500484.1, from coordinate 23,772 downwards.
GTGGAGATTTCGGAGAACGGGTGTGTAAACCTATATGTGAAACTTGGCAATGTAGTATGTAGCAGCTGGTGATAATGCGTTTTGATTGCTGATTTCATAAATGGGATTTTGTGTTGCTCTCTTCAGTTCTCCCGAATGACTCCCAAACAATTACACCCTGACTGCAGAAGACTTAAAGATGGGGGAGGTGGTGATATGGTTCGACGAGATGCCTACTGTAAACGTCATAAAGTAATTCACAACGTATCTCATATCACTGGCCAATACGGCTATTACAAGTAAGTTACAAAATTTTGTTCTTTTACATATTTGACATTATGCTAATTGATGGGAATCCATTTCCCATCAATATATGTTTTGGATAGAATTTAGTAATTACTGACTTTTTTTAATGCAGAAGTACACAATGTTTTGCAAAGGTAACGAAAGCAAACTTCTTTAAAGACCATGACAAATGTGTAATTCGTGTAATAAATTAATTACTGTTCAACATTCCTTTTCAGAATGGTTGATGTCAATTATTTCTACACAGTGATATTACTACAATGTCCAGACTATGAATATGAAGCAGCCAACAATTCGGTAGCGTCAATTAGTGGGTGCCAGGTAAATTTATCTCTACTCAACACAATTTATAGGAATAACTTGTACAAGAAATATTTGAATGGAATTGACCGTTAATGCTGTTTTTATTCCTTGGCTTTTAGAGTAACCTATATACAGAGAACCCTGGTGGTACTCAATTGAGTAGTGATGAGCATCCTATGCTACTAATATACACTGTTATAAACCTCATATGGGTTACTCTAATGGCAATTTGGTTCTTCAATTCGGTCATTTACTTCAAGGTTAGTAATTGTACTTTCGATCAAATAAGCAGAGAGCGTGAGCTATTATTTCCTACTTTTAGCATAAATTGAAATGTAAACAATTAAAACCATACCTAATAATGTTTGCAACGAACAAAATAAGTGCATGCCAAAGAAGATACACTGTAGTAAATTACATGGAAAAAAAGTTCCAGCTGTCTAGCACTTTGTACACAAAAATTGTAAATCTCACGCCCTCGATGACATGTGCAGCACTAACCTGAAAATAGCAATATCTTTAACCATTTCAGTATATTAACCGCTTACATCAGCTAATAAGCTGCGCTCCAACATTCAAGCTCATTTTAGTGGTGCTGATTCTACTCTGGTGGAAGGAGATAGCTAATACCGGTTGGTGGTGGCGTTAAATAATAAATAAACGACATAAATAAGAATACTTTATTTTGATTCTAACCCCTTCACACCTAATCCTAGAATTTTTGTGGTTTTCACCTAATTACCTTTGCTCTTTTATGCTGATAATAGTTTGTGTTACTTTTGTCAGTCCCCTGACATGGAAACAGTCGAGGTTGTTATTATGGAGTAGTTAGATTATTTGACTGGTACAAATGGTGACAGATAAATACAGGGCCAGTTTCTCGTAGCTCATGTATTGCAGTCTGTGTAGGTTTTTGGCTCACTTAAAAATACTGCTGAGCCGGTGTATTTAAGGACCATGTTAGACGTTTTCCAGTAATATAAATATAATTGCACAATTTACAGCGTTTCATGCATAAAATTAGTCAAATGCATTTCTTTAAAATATTTCCTCAGGGATGGAGTCTGAAGGTATTTCAGCAATCAAAGAGTTTGTCCAGAGTGTGGAGGACTCGTTACTGTTCATTACAATGATGGTTATAGCGGAGGGTTGGGGAGTTGTTAGGTGTCACATAAAACACTATCGGTGGACATCACTATTACGTAAGTAATTTTAAGCACATTTAAATTATTGAAAATAAAATGAGTGGAGATGAACTCGTAAGTAGGCGTATTATTAAGTAACTGAAACATGCTGCACGGAGTTATCTCTTTCCCGATTTTCTACACATGTAATTTTATATTTTGTCGTTTCAGTGTTATTCACGGTATTTGCAGTATCATTGATGTGTGTTTATTGGGTGCACAGGTATTTCCGGGTAAGTTTTGTTTTATTACTGCTCAAGCAAGTATGCAAAGTCTGGGTTTGGCAGACAAGGAACTTGTTCTAAAATGTACATGAAAAGATAATGTTTAAGATTTGCATAAAGATATTTTCAAACGTTTGTTGTTGTTAAAGCAGCCTTACGTTGAATTTTGAGCCCATACACGTTTTAGCACAAAAGACGATGCAGTATTGGCACCATCAGTTTTTCCTACAGCTATCGTTATTAAACTGCAATCAATTACATATCTATTTATTTTAGGTATTCTCAGTCTGTTGTGTTGTGTTCATGATGTGTCAGACTCTCAAGTGGAGCTCACATAACATAGAGTTACTACGTAGAAGGCGGCGTAAGATAAGGAGATTTATAAACCGTCATAACTTGAGATACCAAGGTAAAGGAACTGTGCATTGAACTTTCTGGATAAAATAAAACAGCAAATTTAAAAATTATAGTTAATTAAACTTGACATACCGCAGTTATCGACAGTTCAGGTATTAATTGTAGTCACAACTTATCGTGTCGCCAAAAGATAGGTACAATGCAGTGAAAAAGAGGCCTGAACATGATTGATATTAAAGTATTACGGATTATGAAAAGTATGTGCTAACCGTACTACTGTAACTTATTTATCCGTTTTAGGTTCTGCCACAATAGATATGCAGCTCTGTGAAAAGTTAAATATCTATTACAAATTCCGTATTTGTGCGATTTTTTCTCTGGTACGTAATAAAAGGGTTTCGTAATTGACTTTCAATAATACCATTTATTGGTTGAGGCAATGAGTGTTTAAAGGATATATCAACTGTTGCCACTGGATTCATTAAAGTAGATTTTAATGTTCGTATTTTCTGCTTTTGCAGGTCTATGCCATTGTTCGTACATTTGCTACATTCCTACACGAGTACACCTACATTCATGCATTGACCCTTGAGATCCCTGAGCTACTAGTCTATGCCAGCATCGGCTTTCTGTTTAGACTTCGCAACTTTGAGCCTTTCGAAACAATAGAACTCGGTAACTGATTTCTTTATTCTAAACACTTGACATGTTTAGCAAATATATTTTGTAAAGTGTTGACATTAACATGTAATGAAGAAAGAATTAATTCACCAACAAAGTCCAATTTATTTTGAAAAAAAATGGGATGCCAGGTGGGGATCAAGTCCACGACCTCTAGGTTCGATCCCCTGGGGTCCCATTTTTTTCATTTAAAACTCACAGCTTGAGGTGTATTTGTTAATTCCTTGGATGTTTTTGCACTTAATACATTGGCAATGAATTATCTGTGCCGCACCATAAAATACACATTCAGATGGTTTTGAACTACCTTTCAGTTCCGCCGAGAGAAAATGTGGTGGAAATTGAGTTACCTGACGTGTGTATGGCCGAAGTGAATCCACACGTTGAGTTAGGTGTACCTCTTCAACATAAAGTAGAGAAAGAGGCACAAACCCCGCGCAGGCGCTGGAGGAATTCAATGAGATACAAACTTGAAAAGTAGATTTAACAAACTTTAAAGTGTACTTCTCTTGACATTACAACAGTAAACATAAGTATCTTGTACCCAGAATTAACTAAAATAATATCCTCTCTCTAAAAACAAACATAGTTGTTAGTGCACTGGAAGCATTCTAAGCTTGACTGTAAAGTGCGTTTTCTTAAAACAGCATAAAATGTTGTCAGATTGTATTGCCCACTTACTGCTTAGCATAAAAGAATAAGCAAAAGTATATACAGTGCAATGTTACTTATGCATACGTATTGAATTGAATGTGCAATGGGTAAAATATAAGTCAGTTTTTACACCTACCAGTTATTGTACCGGATACAGTTTCATTATTAAATAATTCATGGTAGATAGTTTCATATATTTTATTCTTTTTTGTTTCATAGTATTTAAAACCCAATTTTTTACTGTATCAAGAATCTCGGTATGTTACACTTATTTTGTGAAAAATGGATGAGTTTCATTACCCCGGTTGAATGTTATTCTGCATTTGTTACTGAGTGTGATATTCGTGCAATGACTTTGTTTTCAATGTATTTAACATGTCAGTGTCACTTTAGTGTACAAATGGTCCGTTAATAAGTTACTTACGTTTAAAAATGCAAGACAGATACAGAAGAACCAGTCTTGAGTGGCAACCTGATTTCCAAGAACTAGAATGCCGTAAAAAGCAGGTATGCCACACAAGACAGGTGCCGCTCAAGACAGGTTCCACTTTATACTTTTTACTTAAAATAACTTTTAACTACGATTGTTCCATTGGATCTTTAACGTATTTACATTCGAATGATATCCATGAATCTTCCAATTTTGGAACATGTTGTAAATGGAAATTTATTCTTCTTGTGCGCCACTGACCATTACTTATATTTTTAATTTGTAGATAACGGGATAATTTCATTGTTAGTTCTTGACCTTTAATGGTAAACCAGATGCGTTTGTTAAGGTGCTTTTTTGTAAAAATTAATAATTTTATGTGTTTTGGGGCATAATTTAAAGTTTGCATTCGACTCCCATGCAAAAGGTTAGTTGGGCCTAACGGCTTCAAACTGTTTGTTTTTGTTTGTTTTTCCTAGTTAGGTTGTGAATTACATGTATGTAAAACCAAAAGTGCATAAAGAGATGCACTTATGGTAAAACTCAATTGTGTAGATCTCGCGTATATTGTTATTTATTTACTCTTACAAGCATTGTATGCACTGTATTAAAAGGGAGTCTGATCTCTTGACCGTGAACTAATACAGAACAATTTTTTACCGATTCGAAAATATTAATATTTTACGCCCATGACATGTTACTTGTAAACATACATATTCTGTATGGAAGCTTTCGAATCAAGTCAATTATTGGACTTGACCTCTTAAAAGCCCAAGAAATGTATCTTATTGAAATATTACCTGGTTGGTGCACTATGATTACTTTGATACAAGCGTAATTATTTTTAATCTTCAGACATACATTGCAGTATTTATCATGATTTGTCTGTCATCATTGATGTCATCATCATTGGTGTTGACGTTGGCATCTGTGCACATTCACCCTGAGCACACTATTGATCAAAGAGACTTCATATTTTACACACACATGCACCTATGCCCCCAATGGATGCCCAGCAAATATTATGTTGCTGTGACCATTATTCTAAAATTGGCAGCCATATTTGTATTTTTCTTTGATCTTTGCTCCTGGACATGCATTTGATGGAACAAACTTCATATTTGACAATCTTATGCACCTATATATCCTCTTTATTTCACATGAAAAGTATATTGATGCTACATATATTTCCAGTTTATCAGCCATATTTGTTTTTCATAGATCACATATTGGAGAATTTATCCAATACAATTTATTTGTACCCATGACTTAGATTGTCATAGTTTTTTGATGTCAGATGAGCTCAGTTTTTTGATGTCAGATGAGCTCAGGTCCATCTGGACCTATTTTTGTTGATCAGTATTGTTTGTGCAGAAAGGTAGTATTTTTTTTATTTGCCAGGTATAATTTATTCCACTACTATTAAAATGTGATGAAGGTAGATATATATTATTTATAACATGGCTTTCTTTTTTTTTCAATAAAACATTATCAAACTAAGTCAAACGTAGGTCAATTGTATTTTTGTCAGTCGCAAAGGGGTTCGTTTCCTGGGCTTTTTGACAGATGAACACTGAAAATGCACGCACAGGAAATGGATGATGTTCACAAGCCACCTATACATACATTAAATTTACACAGCGGCCTTGCTCGTGTGTCACTAAATGAATACAAACTAAATGGCCCAATTAAAAAAAAAGATTAATGAACATTTTTAATAACCGCATCCGTGTTCAATGTGACATTTCCCAGGTTTACATACAGTAGAACCTGCTTTAAGAAGCCACGGCTTTGAGCAGCCATATGGCATTTTACGGCCAATATTTGGGTTCGTCTCTTGTCATTTACGGCCAATTTACATTGTAAGGGTGGCCTCCCAAAGCAGGTTCTATGTATTAGTAGCATGCAAAGTATTTTAATTGTGGCATGCAAAGATACCACAGTATATATATATTGATTCGGCACGCGGGACCATGAAATTACGAGTGTAGAAATTATCTGCGGTTAAATGTACAATCACGCCTCAAGTGAACGCTTTCTATTTTAAAACCTCGTGGAAAAAACCTTAACAAAGCCGCCTTTTCTATGACACAGTTTATTTGTGATAAATATAAAAGTTACAATGCTTTTGGTTCAATGTGACGTACTTTATCATTGGCGGATTTAGGGGGGCGCAGGAGGTGCGCCCCCCCTCCCCCCACGGCCAAAATTTTCATCATTTTCATGCAGTTTTCCCGATTTTTGGGCGAAAATAGGTGAAAAATCGGTTTGCGGCCCCCCCCCCGTACGAGAAATCCTGGATCCGCCAATGTTTATGGCATACTAAAAGTAAAGGGTTCACAGAAGAGTTGTATAACTTGAATGTCTATTCTACAAAGAGAAGTTTTGTAAAAAGAAAACAAACATCCAAAGAAAGACATAATGAATACATAACCAAATGGATGTACAAATAGGACACACACCTAACAGAAAAGAATCAAGGAAAAGGTTACGCACAAGAATGTATAGCACCATTTTATATATGAAATCTCTAGTTGGCTTCTTAAGTGAATTATTTACATTTTATACAAACATGTACATACAATACAGCTACAAACCTCCATTAAATTAAATCGGTGTAATATGAAAAATACAATCGTTAAAGTTAAGGAGATTGTAAAGTGTTTAATTTCTTGTTTCTGAATACCAAGCACAGTTCTGTCTTCTTTCCACTCGGCTCTTGAGTAAACTATCACACTCCTCGTCCCTTCACAGTTTCGTGAGATTCGTTAAATATTATGTGACCTCTCTCGTATCTCAAATTTACACTGTAAATTTTAACATTGAATGGATATTCAATCAATTGACGAAATCAACATAACGTACATAAAAAGCTAAACATACAATTGTGTGATTGATACACCATTGCTTCTGTGGCATAAACAGGTCACTTGACAGACATTTGATTCGATTCTGCACCGGTATTAATCACACTGTTTCGTTTATGATATCGTTAAATAAAACCCGACAAGAATCTAAAACAGGACATTGTGAAAAGATCTCAAAGGAAATAATAACCGAATTAAAAGTTTATAAATGTATGTACAAAATCTCGAAGAACAGTGGTCCTCAGAAATAAGGCAATGCCCAAATGGGTGGTATTTAACTTAATAATAATCCATTCATATTTGAACGTATAGATTGGGTAATAACCTGTGTGTCCTATTACATATTTACAAGAAATACAAGTATAAGCTTCTCAAGATTTGCGCAATAAACCTCTATGTATTGTACAGAACAGTGTTGGCTAAATGGATACATTTCTACAAGAGTATTGCATCCGTCATAATATCTTTGGTATAGCAGTTACTATCACCATAAAAACATAACATCATTTATCGCTTTACCACAAATGATCGCTTTAGGCACAAATGATATTATATAGGTATGGTCAATATTATATACGTTCAAATCCAGATCTTCATAATGCAAAATAAGTGAGAATATGAGAAAGATTTTCATTTTCATTTATGAAAATCTTTCTCAGATTTATATTGGCAGCATACATAGATAAGACCACAAGTCCCGCGAAGCGGGACGTGGTCTTAGCGACTTGTACCACTGCAGGCAAACTCTAAGGCAATCCTTTATTAGAAAAATAAGATCACTGCGTATCCAGTTACAAGATGAAGGGAAACTTGATACGCTGTGGTACAAGTATCATTGCAAAAACTATTTCTTTGTATAGTTAAAATGGTACTTATATTTCATGCAGAAATTACCACAGTTCACAACCGAAGGGAGTATGTTTGGATCACGACAAACAATTGTCGTAAGTAATGTATTTTCTGTAACACATAAATGCACATCCCCTTTACCATTCGCCAAATACAATTAAAGTTTGTTATTACATACTCAATTATCTTCTTGCATTGTGAAACAATGTGATCAAATTTTATGTCAACATAAATATAGAATTTTAATGCACGCCTAATGCAATAATGTTATTGTACCACCCCGCTTACAATATGAGCCATGAAATATTTTCATGTTTAACGTTTGGCACTCTGAGAAGAGAGGAAAGGCATTACGAAAAGCAGATGATTCATTTTCTTTAAGTACAAATTTCTTGCTCAGATTTTCCTTCCGTTTTCTTTGAAGTAAAGCAGTATGTATGTTACAACACAGATCCTCCTCTGTTCATCATTGTATGGCCGGAACGTTACACATGTAACATCCGACATCAAAATAAAGCACGTGTAATATGTTTTCAGCAATCATTTAGCACGTATTTAAGTAAATCAGTATAAAACTATCCAGCTGCACTAACATCAAATGTGTCCAGTTTCGCCCTAATGCATCAAATATTGAACGTAAATGTACTGATTACTTCTGATGATAAATCACTGTTCATGCCAGGAAAGTTTTATTTCCAGGACATATAGTACTATAGTGGCATCATTTCATTCCTTTCCACCGGTGCTTTTATGCGTTAATATCAATAAGGAAATCACATTCCTAAACATTTTTGATGTTAGAAATACGTTTGATCGTTGACACCATTTTCCACACCTCTTCCATCATTATGGAAGCGAGTCCTTTCATAGTCCGGTTGCCTGAATCCAATTTCATGTAGTCTGTTTGTGTGGTTGAAGGGCAATGGGGTCCGATGATATCTAGAATGATCTGCCACTCCAACAGGATGAAACGGTAAGTTATTCTCTTCTACGGGAATCTGATCGAAATCATCCGAGTCCGTGAAGGATTTTCTAAAGGAAAAGGCGAGAAGTTCACTAATGAAACAATAATATACAGTAGAACCTGTTTCTACGGCAAAACTGCCTTTTACGGCAGTGTCACTGTAACGTGAACCCTTTTATTCTTGTTTATTTTACCTGCTTTGTACGGCATACTTGGCTTTTACGGCATCTTTGCCCTGAAAAATTATGGTGCCACTCAAAACAGCTTCTACAGTAATAACTTCTGTAAATCATTTATGCGATACAATATCTTGTCTGTATTGACCAAACTTCTCATTGTTGGGTTTAGCAATAGGGACTGTCCAAGAAGGCAATTAAATACGCGGCACTGTCACAGTACAATAATATATCTCTTACATCAGCTTCGATGGGTTTAGCCGTAAAACTAACCAAGCACCAGCAGAAATAATCTACTAATTACAATAAAGATAAATGTATCACCTTTTCCATTTTATTTTGCTGATAAATTTATAGCATTACACTAATTGTCGTAAACGGCAATTCCAGAATCTGGTCTCAAGACTTTACCAGGCATATATAGACATACCTTTTACAGCAGCACCAGTACAATAGAAAACCGAACAGGATACCAACGATGGATCCTGCCACAGCGGCGATGACTGCAACCAACCAGTCTGGTAAATGTTCTTTGTCGAACGTACATTCAATGCCTTCAAACAAAATGATTACAATATAAACAGTTTTATGTCGATTCAAATTTCATGTGCCAACATAAATGTTCGAGAAAATGCACAATTAAATAGTTTTGGAATAAGAAATCTTGACACTTGTACATTACAACGCGGCTTCGTCAAATTAACTTGAACATATGCATACTTATCGTCCAGCCGTCTTTGTCCTCATCCGGTTTGCACACATTACATTCATCATCTAGAGATTTCTCATCCTCCAAATAACACCAGCTGTTAATCAAACATCCCGACACATCCGGCTGAAAAGATAACGTTTTAAAGTCAAAGCCTAGTCTCTTACTACGTGTAGTTTGGTGCATTTTGTGCAACAGAATAGCACCTGAAACAACGAAAGCAGCAAAGGATTCCTGTTATCGGTTGTGTCCTCGATTATTCTTACCTTTAGATTACAACTCGCGGTGTTGGCCTTGGATGTATTGCACTCCATGCAGCGCGAGTCATAAGGAATAAACGGCAACGGGTTGCTCACAGTGGTGGTCTGTCCATCGTTGGAGATGTAGACAAGATAACTACGCCGCTTTTTAATTAGGCACTCAACTGCATTGAAATTCAGAAAAATTCCCTTCTCCCTAATCGTCCTGCCCTGACTTTGTACTGGACTGTTACTGTCCCACTGAAACATAGTAAATATGACTAATCAGGAAAGTAGGTAACCTCTTTACCATTATCCAATCATCAAGAACTTCTAAAGCACCATTATGAAATTTCAACAATATCAATCATAGTTACCCTGATGACCTTGGATTAAAAACTAAATGGATAATCCTTTACCAATGAAATTTACTTCAGATGATTTGTCATTTAACATCTTCCGAAATAAGGGCCAGTCATTAGTAAATAAGCATGAATAAGAATCATGCATCAATCTACGTAGCAAACTAGCAATATTTAACAGACACACAACACTTACCTCTTGAAGGAAGCACGTAAGATTGGATCCGCGCACGAAGTTTTGTCCGTACACAATAACATTAGAACAATTCATAAACTGCACATCGCAGAAACCTAAACCTGGTATGTTAGATATGTACGGCGTCTGACCCTCTGACATGGAGCAGTCCGGGGGCGTCCAGCCAATCTGACACCTACACTTGCCTGTAATAACGAGCAAGTTTGAAACCAATAATCATTGTTCCATGTACGATGTTTCTTCTTATTAATGTGCATGTACAAAGGGCCAACTGTACACGTGTATGTCAACTTTCGGTATAATTGAAGGATATTAGTGTAAAAAGCTGTAAAAACACGTACAGTATTAACAGTAGTCAAATTACCTTTTACACACTCCCCTTTTCCGCTGCAGCTGTTGACACAAATAGATCCTTCGATCTGGTTAGCCACGTCATCTGGTATGGAATTATTCCTCTGGATTTCTTCCAGGCACTGTTCATTTAAAGCACTTTTGGCCGACGGTGCCCAGGATTTAGTACCAGTAATCTACAATAGCGTAACGCATTACACATTTGCTCAAATTACTCAACAAAAAAACATACAATATATGTCCTGCCGTTTAACAATAGAAAACTTCCAAAAAACATCAAAACCCACCTGAATATCTTCCATACACGTTTTAATCTCTTGCTGAATATCGACATTAGGAAAAGCATCGCACAGTTGGCCTATGGTGTAGTTTTTATACAAATAATCTTCACACCAATTTTTAGCGTTAACTTCATTCCAGGGATCCTTCCAGATATGGGTTTTCTGTAAATACGCAAAATGTGTTTTTCTAAACCAGTTTTGACATCTATACATAACTGCGAAAATTTGATTTCCCATGACACTGTGACACGGTATGATACAGACTTTTTTACAGTAAGAATAATTACAATTACGTGTCCATAAAAGTAGAATTCTTCATGTGCCAACCATAGTATTGATACATAATGAATTACACTGCAACATACGCCTTTCCTAAGTATAAAATAAAACTACAAACAAAAACCATACCGGGGGCTTCCAACTTTCATCCAACTTAATCGGATCATCTTGAACGTTTATGACGTTGTTTTCACTGCTCTGTCGCTTCTTTCTGTTGCTGCTTCCAGATACTCGTGACGGTCGAGCCATCGCAATAAACTCTTCAGTTACATCCGTACCTAAATGCAAACATTTAATATAATACTTAGAAAGTGTGGCAAACAAGTTTTCTTTTTGAAAATATACTTCCAAGACAAGTTTAAGAAGATTCATGTATGTAACTAAATCGAACAAAGAATAGTGCACTCGTATCTAATAGAAAAATCCCAGTTAATTGGATTGAGATTTCTAAATGTTAATCCTTCCCGACGTGAAAATGTCGTATTTGCAGTTCCAAAAAGAATGGGAAGCTCCAGGCTATTAGCCCTGTACAACTGCTGAAAGCCTTCTCGTCAACTAACTAATTTCACACATGTGCATGGGCATCACTATTTCTGTCCAAATTGCAGCAAATACCTACCTTGGTAGATGTCACATGTTGATATGTCCATACCATATCCACAAACTGGTTTCTTGCCTTGTTGACATTCACAGTACTTTGGCGGTTTATACGGCTTCTGTGATGCTGGAGTTCCTCTAAATATACTGTCTGTGCTACTTACAAGGACCCTGAAAACGAAAAGTCGTGTGATTATAGCCTGTTACATTTTGATAACAAAAATGGCAAAATACAATTCGTAAACATCTTCACGGAGAAACGGTGGAAAGCTAGGAAATGGCCACATAGAATCTACCTCCAGTCTTGTATCCACCTGTCTGGTTGACCTCTTTTTCCACTGACAACATTTTCATCTTCATAAGTTGTTCCATTACGCAGTGTTGTGTCATCTGACGGATTTGAATTGTACACACCACACAGACCTAAAACATCATTTACAATACTGATTTACAATACAACAGGTTACATTCAACTTTACTGGCTATTACTGAGTCCATTTTCATAAATGCCTCCTCGCACTGATTGTGCTCTTTAAGCGACATATGTATTGTAAATATTACACTACCTTCCGTTCGGTCGAGATCTTCTGGTGAAGCTACGATCCATACATTGACTAGTTTTCCGCTAACTTGCACCTTCACATAGGTGCCTAATGGCAAGTATATCTACAAAAGACCATTAATATCGTGAGATTGAATATGCACATTCAGTTCAGGTACTGATGATAATTTCTTTTCAAGACCTGGTTCTCATATTATACAAAAATAATTTCAAAACAATGACTAATTTCTTACAAAGTATTTCATTCCCTCAGCCTGTTGAAATAGTTTTGTGCCTGGGGTCAGATTATTATTGAGGTAGAATGCAACAGTCATTTCAGTAATGTCGTCGGGAGGATCGCTCTTACCAGGAAAGCTGTCAACATAACAACATTTTGTTGTTCAACAGATATCAAATACCCAGTGTTTGTGCAGCAATACCACTTACATCTGTTACACAAGGTTGACATCTTTGAATAGATCAATCACTGATTTTTACTGATGCCACAAAAATACATGAAAAATGAATCTACATTAGATGTACGGTAGAACTGGTCTTGAACGGCACCTGTCTTGAATGACATCCTGTCTTTTTACGACACCTTTCACTGTACACAAAGTTGTGAAAACTAGTTTAAATGACCCTGTCGTGGGCGATATCCTGCCTTTTACGACACTTTTGGGAGGGAAAAGTTCAGTGTCGCTCTACTGTATGTGCAGAAGAAAGCTCTGACTGACAGTTACAGACTAGACTGCAGTGACAAACCTAATCGGATCACTTTTGACCCTGAAGCATCTCTCCAGAACAAATACATCATCACCGCTTTGTACAGCGACACCACAGTTACATGATGCGTCCACGTCCGTACCACATTTCTGATACATTACATCTACCTGTAAATTCAAAGAAATTTGAAACAGTGAATGTGTCTTTGTGAAATTTTACAACTAGAGATTTTTTTATTCGGGGAGAAGGAATCTAAATACTCACTCTAAATGGCAAGTCTTTGTGCTTGTAGAGGAGAAATTCACCCTCGTAATAATTATTGTACTGTCTGAAAATAAAATATATAGGTCAGTGACCACTACAACGAACACAACACCAAATAGTATCCCAATTTTTTTTTTGCACGGTTGTGGGGACAAATTCTTTACCACAATTAAGTTTCTTTTTTTTTTTTCATTAGTCTCATTAACTCTTCACACCCTCTCCCCACAACCTGTGCAGGGTGTATGTGAATAAATTTCAATGAGGGATCACGAAGCCTCGAAAGACAATCTTCACTGCACTTTTACGAGGATAGTTTCGAAGAGTTGCCACGAGAAATACTTACAATCCATCAAATGTTGTGACGTGAGGATCGTTAATAGATGAGCAGGTTGCCTTCTGATCCCTGTCTTCCACGTAGATCTGAAACATAAAGAGCAACTGGTTTTAACACAAAGACAAAATGCCACTACCGTTTCTGCCGTTTCACACGTGTTTTGGCTGTGCCACAACAAGTGACTAAATCTACCCAGAGTAAAATTGGGAGAATATTTTGATTTTGCACTCCGTACCTTTTTTAACCAACAAACTTGGATATATAGTTTCCATATCAAGCAAGGCTGTACTTACTGGTACTTCTAAATGAATCTCCTCTTTACTTGTGGAGCCAGAGGTGTCTGAATTTATTGTACGTATAAGAGCCATGTTGAGCCACCTAAGCTGCTGATTATCGTATTTCATGTCAAGTTTTGCACGTATTGGGATGTCGTAGTTTTTATTAAGTCTGAAAAAAACCCATTAAATTTCCTTGTATAGGTTGAGAAAACTGATAACTGTATTGCACTCTTTTGATTTATAACGTTGTAACAGTCTCAATTATGTACCTGGACAGATCATGCCCATTGTTCTCCGTCCAGGGGCAGATCATGCGCCACACGTAACCTGCCTTAGGCTCAATCACGACCCCTGGTCTCAAAAGTGAGACCAGGGGTTGTGATTGAGTCTGGGCTCAGTTACGCTCCAGCGCATGATCTGTCCCTGGATGGAGAACGAGGGGCATAATCTATCCCTGGATGGAGAAGGAGGGGCGTGATCTGTCCGGCACATAGTCAGTCCTGGTACAACGTTTTTGATTCTGTACAACAATTATTTGCCAGAGAAAAAAGTGTAAATTTCTACAAACCTGTCATTAGTCATGTGTATCGTGCACATATCACCGTCATGTGCCCAGTTGTGTTCTGCAACAACTACCTGTGGAATACTCCTTTTTGGAGCGGTTCGACAACTGAAACAGAACGATTGATCCAAGTTATTCTGTAGCTATTAATTTAAACAGACTGTTTGCGTCCTCTAATTATTCATTGGTTTACGGAAATATATCAGTGAAAGGAATACTGCCTCAAGTTAAATTCCGTACGTGTTGTAAAGAACACTGAATAAAAATATTTAATAAAATTTTTCACCAACCTGGGCTGTGGAGCATTCGTAAAGGACATTTTCATATATATGATGCAGTTCGGATATCCAGCACAGGCGTCACTGGCATTTGTATTGACTCGAATAATACCGTTCGGGCCCCCTTCAAGCAAGGTTAAATAGCTCGATATTTGAGCCTACAAGGTACAAAGGCATGCATAGTATAAGTACATGTGTATTTAGATGTCTGAGTATGTGGTAAAGTCAAGTTTGGAAAAATTCTCCCAAAGAACACTCACTTCCTTTGTGTATCAATCAATGCAACTTCCATTCACATCTCATACTTTATATTTTGAAGATTAAGTCGAAATTAAATATTCAATCCGACACTAAATGTGCTGTGGTTAAAAGCCATATTTCAAAGGGAAATAATTTGTTTAGTAGGATTACGTCAACTTTGGATTTATAAATAAATTTAATACGAAAAAGATAATTTGATTTTTCAATCTTGAGAATTGGACAGTCGGATAGTTACATAATGTGACCGAGAAAGGTTTATGTGTATCCAAGTCATATGCAAATTATTTACTACACTGTAACCTCATCAACTGTAAACGTAACTAGCTTAGTGCTTCCTGCAGGTTTAGGAAAAAGCAGGTATGTATTAAGTGTATGAACAGCTAATTGCTCTAATTGGATTAAATCTGGTTTATTAGAACCAAGGCCGTGTTAATTAGGATATTTACAGAACAGAATACTGAAAAATACATTTTTACATTAATATGATATCAATACCATGTTTGTGCTTTTCTGTTCAGATGAAAATCGCAAACAATTTTTCAACTCCTGCAACCGACACTTTTCCTTGTACGGTATCTTGTTTCCTTACTATTAAAGTTGAACAGATAGATCTATCTGTTTTCTTTAGCTTACAGCAATTGCTGTACCCATAAAAGTATTATACATGGAGTTACTGTATGATGTTGTAAGATCTGCCTTTCCAATAAAACTTTAAAATGTAACAATCACCCAAATGAAATCCACCCAATAACAATGACCAAACGAAAACTAAATGCACCACATGCACATGCATTTGTAACTGAATACAAAAATTGTGTAAAAAAATAATTCCCCAGAATGCCACTTTATTTCAAAATCTGATATTTCGTAAATCCTCAAAACAACAATTTAACATCTTCCCTTTGCATGTTAGGTCTCGACATGTTCACGGGTGCAAATAGCAATTATTTAACAATAAAACGAAATGGTAACATGTTTTCGATGCGGAGTTCTTAATTCCACCACTCGAAATGAAATAAATTAGTTTTGTTGTAAAGTAACGAAATGTTATAGTCATAATGTAGACATTTTGAGAGATAAACTTAATGGCGAACAAAATGGGTATTAAAGTTGTAGTCTTGGCGCTACTACAGTGGAACTTTCTTTGTACGGCAATTCAACTATTTATATTTTAAGTCATTGGTATAAAATCAACGATGCCTTGTTGAATAAAGTTAAGGATGCAAAAACATATTTTTGCCAGTGGTGATGTGATGACGTGGGAATGGATTGCCAGAAAGCAAGTTCTACCATATTTCACTAGGCAGAGCATAAAATTGGCCATGGCTTCGTCAAACGGGATCACAGGCTTGAAGATCTTTTGATGAATGTTGTTTATAGTTTTTGTTTCAAACGTTAATGACTGAAATACTATTAGATCCTAGACTTCAATGATCCCTCTTAATCGATCAATAAAGTGCGTTTTCAGACATTAAAATGCGAAAAAGTATTATTAATGAACTATTTAAAGACTCTGCCATGGCATAAAATAAATATATAAACATAGCGCAAGCACAATATGTAACAGCAGGTTTATTCTAGCTCCTCTATCCTCTGTCCTACCTCATCCATAGTTTCGTCAATCGGCTTTAATTCTGCTTCACTGTTTGCTATATCAACCTGTATGATCATTATAAAATGTTTTATACTTTTTATCTACTGGCAAAAATTATCTAAAGGCAGTTAATAATATAGATTTCATCTGAATATCCCTCTCTCTGAGGAGTACTTGTCCTCAATAATGACTTGACAAATGAAAAAGATTTTCAAAGATGAATGTTTAGCTTATTACACCATAAATCTGCTGCTCAGACTTACGTGCAGGTAGTTTAGTAACTTACATGGATTTTCCAGAAATGAGACACGTTGTTGTATTTCAGTTCCATAAACTGTGTAGCAGATGTGGTTGTTATTGGGTCAGTTGCATCTGTTGTTGTCGAGGTTGTTTCATGGTTCTTTTGACTAGAAGTTGTTGACCTGTGTAAGGAAGAATACATTGGTATTCTTCTTGACATATCAAATCTTACAGATCTAGGTAACCAGCATTCATATAAAACTTTCTCGTTAACAAACAATCGATCTCTCAATAGATTGCGTAACGTACGAGAATCCTGCGTGTGCAAAACCAGTAATGCTTTTTTCTGCAGAACCGTTCACATCCATAAACAATTTGCAGACTGTTATGAAACTTCCGCAAAATAACATCTTACTTATGGTCGGGAGGAGTTGTAAAATCATCGCACGATGTATTTGTTGCACTTTCATGCTCTAAGCGAAGATCGTCAAATGTGCGGTAACAAACTGCCTTCTCAGCTTCACTCTGTGCGTACATGTCTATGCAGACATACAGTGAATTCATAACCCTAAAATGTGATGCAAAATGTCGTTTAAATATCATTGCAAAAAGTTCATCATTGTGAGATCATAAAATGCGGTGTAATAAATCATCACAATCAAATCTTTAATTTTTCACCTGTTTCAATTTAGCCTAGCATGTTAAAATCTGTTTTAGCAACTCATGTACCCAAGAAAGGTAAATCAGTTAAAGCAATATGTGCATAATGATAACAGTACCACATAACTAAATTATATAAGAAGTAAAAGAAGTAAAATCGTATTACGTCCCCTCAAGCTGCCAACAGAAATTTTAAAAAATCCTTAGTTTTACACCCAGCTTAACTACGGTGGGCATCGTGTGAGATGTACATGTATGCTTGTTTTCAGGAGAACATAGTGTACCACAATTACTAAACTTCAGTTACTTAATTTACGATGCAAAAGGCTAGAAGATTCAGTTTATTGCCTTGGAAACTCTTGAAATGTCATCCACGTCACGTTTCCAATGCTTTTTTTCCACACAATGCTGCCGTATTAATTTCAACCGAAGAAAAGTTAGAATTTTGGTTTACTTATTTTTAGTCATATATTACCAGATACCGTGTAACATAAAAAAAATATAGTCTATATACAATGTTAAAAACACGATAGAAATTAAACCGATAAACATTTCCAACTTACTCTTTCCAGTCTGGCGGACTAAAAGTGTACCATAACAAAATTTACATATTCCTTCGTAGAAATATTAATTTGGTATTTACAGATTTACATTAAGTGCACATATACTTGGTACTAAAGACGATGTACAGGAGTGTATTTTTATAGATGTTCTGCATTGCCCTATCAATAATTACAAGCATGCTGTTGATAATGGTACATCAATACGTACGGACAAAAGGTGCTTTGCTTGAGTTGTTCGCGCAGCGTTTCAATGCACGATCCTGCATTATCGCACTGAGGAGGCTGTGTGCTGGCATCTGGTGGTGGTTCCACTGGCGACGCTGAGGTCGTTTCTTCACCACCACCAGTGCTTCCATCTACAACAGATTTGTAGTTAAGCTTAACTCATAAACACCCTTAATCAGAAAAAACTCAGCCGTCTAAGAACGTTTGGTGGAGATGTCTTTTCTTGTTGTGTAGGCCCCCATATACCAGTGCTCTTCACGTAGAGATAAATTAAGAACTTCCAGGGGCATCATAGTTGTAAAAGTTACACACCATTTATTTGTTTTTCATAAACAATTAAAGTAACATTCACAACTCTTTCTGTATACAGTGAAACCTCTTTTAACCGTCTCTCGATACTCCGGATCCCTCTCTACACGTTCAATATTACTTGGGAACAAATTTCCTTCAATACAGTAAAACATCTTTTCTGTTTATTCCTTTATCCAGCTATCTCGGATCATATTCTAATAGAACAAATGGAGTCAGATATCAGATAAAAGAAGTTTCCCTAAATTTGATGTGAACACTTGTATGCCACGATACTTACTATAATGACACTGTTCTGGCAGTGGGTCTAGTGTGAGGTAATTGCCCTCTGCACACACCCACTCCCCAACTAGTAGGGTGAAACCCGCCCCATCTAACGTTGCCTCCGAGCATTGAGCTGTTGCCGGAATAGTGTGGATCTGTAATAAAATAGAAATAAGATAGCAGGAAAATATTGTGATAGAATAAACCCTTTAAATTGAAAACAGACATGGATATATGTGCAATGAACGCTTTTTCAGTTTTTATACGTTTAATGACGGCTGCATGCTGTTTCACGTTCTTACTGGACATGATTAAAATATTCATTTGGGGAAGTAATTATGAAGAGAAGACACATGTGGCTGATTATCACTTTCATACAAAATATAGAATGATAACAAACCTCCGCTACGCCAAGCCATGATGTGTCCGTTAGGTCTTTTAAGTACGCTAACGCTTCCTCAATAAATTCTGCACACCTTGTAATTTGTTCTTTTGCCCGACTCCAGTTACTGTGGCTTGATGTCGTGTTTAAGTAGGTATTTAATTGCACCTACAATAATATTAATATAATTTTTAAAAAATCCAAGCAAAACGTTTAGACGGTGAATCACTTTTTAACAGTCATAAGATTTAGTAGTATTTCACATGTGTAGCTGTTTATAAATGACAACTTAACATTTATTCATTACGATGACGAAACACTTCACAATTTTACGTGTCCAAAAAGAAGTATATTTATGATACGAGATATATATTTTCGTTTAACAAAATATAGATATCATAAATATGAAGCAAAATTAATTGTTAAGCAATGGCATCAGATAATAACCAACAATAGCGGGTATTTCACCTTCAAGAGGCAACTTTAGAAATGTACTGGATTTAATAAGCTTTTAACCAACCGCCCTTCCGTACTTAAAAGTTACTCTTAACATTTTAAGATGTGAGAAGCAATAGCTTTCTTTCTTAAATATCCAGTTTGTTTTTAGAATTTCTTGAAATTCTTACGATACACGTTTTCCAGGTACGATACTTAACCTTACGTTGTTGTCAGTGCGCTCATAGCGAGCATTTTTCAAACTGTACAGATCTGCATTTATTAAAATGTACAGGATCTAAACGTGTGATTTTTTTAAAAATATCTTCATCTCATATATTTATGAATGGAATATTTTTCTACAAGGTCAAGTATCGTTCGCTACAACGTTATTTCCACATAACTGAAACCTTATAATGAACTAAAAGCCCCAAAAATAAACCATTATTATATAATCAGCATTCTTATGTATGTACATGTTAATTACCCATAAATCTTTCTCATTACTATCAGCATCCTGAACTGTATTACCATCAAACAGGTTGAGAATTTCTTCCTAAAATCCATTTTGTAAGGAGGATTACACATTACAGTACAACACCGCTCAGAGCAACAATCCAAACATGCACATACTCCGCATGTAGCATGGGGCACTTCCCATTTCATTTAACTTCCTTTCTAGGGATGGTGCAAGCGACTTCATGATCTCTTGTTGCACTCCATAGTAAGTAATGCATGGCGTAAGTTTTTACAATTTAGTAGGAAAATTTTGGGTGTTATGAGGTGCAAGCTATGGGTGCAGACGACAAATACTCAAATCAAGTCCACCGATTTAGAATTAAGAATAAATCATCTAATCTTATAACTATTTCTTAATCATATTTAGGTTGGTTATGCAAAAATGCGGAGTTGGGTTTTAGTGAAGGTGGGTCAGCGCAAACGCGAAGTACAAAGTATAGATGCAAACTATCACACTATCACAAATAAAACGTAAACGCAACAAACTACAAGGAAAACACAAATGTTAACACTACATGCACATGCGGTGAATGTGTAGTGCCCAACACACTACAGCAAACGGGGGTTGTTTTTGGTGTACCTGTCCCTGAACTAACACCACGCGGGCTACGACGTAGACGTGAACTTTTGTCCAAGGGCCGCGGCTGCACGAGTCGGAGAAATTACGCTGTAACTGGGAAATAAATTAGTACACGGTTTATATTCCACTGCAGTGAAAATGTTTAAAATAAGGAACGAAAGGCTTAAATTACGGATCTGAAAAGGAAATATTCGATGGTGTTGATTCAAACGTTTCACTTCAATTTTTCAGAACTCTTCATAATTTTGTTACCAAATTCAAAATGTTGGTATTGTAAATGTTACGGTGTAGGGTCCATCTGTGTCTATGTTTAATACTCCCTTAATGTTTAAGGGCATTGCAACTAAGAGGCCATTCCCACTTGCGCAACTTCAAAAGGCACACATAGAGATTGCTTGTCTGTGGCGTTAGCAAATATTTACTGCAAGGCATTGGAAACATAATCCATAATTTGAGCCTTTCACTCCATAATAAAGTTGCAAAATGACATTACCTGTGTCAGGCCATCTATACATAAAAATCTAAAGGATATACTTGAATATACAAGTACGCTGAGACTACTGAAACACGTTTGTGCTACATAGTCACCCACCTGTTCTCAAAATATAACGAAAATAAAATGTACATAATTATACATGAAAAATAAAAAAAGTGGTCGTGAAGTAGACTGAACACTAATATCTGCACCAAAATGTCAATTGTTCGAAATAAATCACGTATAATATGCCATCCTCACATAAATTACATTACAATATAGCTACAGCAGGAGTAAGAATTAATGCCAAAACTGTCTGGCAACATTTGTCGTGTGTCCGTTTAATATCGTGATCACACATTAAGGCTGACTATTCCATTAATCAGGGCTTTCGTTAAGGATTTTGAGTCACTCGTAAAGTGGACGAGTGGAATGTGAAAGTCACTCGTCCACCATGAAAACCATTCGTCCACGATTTTAATAATGGAACATGGGCAAAGCGAGCCATTATCTGCTTGAGGTTTGGGGCCACTTAAGGGCCCTAGAAGCTCTTGGGTGTTAAGTTGTCTAAAATGCAATTTTCTGGTTTTTAGATACAATTTTAAAGGCAATTTTGCATTTAAAAAATGACAAGTCTTGTACTTGAAAAAATATGTTTTAAGATAGCCCTAAAATTTCTACATGTGTGTGTGGACGAGTAGTTTCCAAAAGTCATTCGTCCACCAAGATTTTTACATGTTTGTGGACGAGTGGACGAGTGTTAACGAAAGCCCTGTTAATGTTTGTGCTTTATCAAAAACAGGTCTCGGAAATACATGGATCGAATAATCATCATTTAGACATGTTTACCTTGAAGAAATTTTCTAGGAACTTTCTGGCGTAGTGTTTGCCGCAAAGGTTGGTGACGGACGAGGCTGTCGTGTTGTACTTGACTAGATAGGTTTGCTTCCACGCCGGGTAACTTGGCTCTACATTGTCCCCAGGCCGTCTGCGCCCGCCGTCCAGTCTACGTCTCGGATTATTCTGACAACTCACTGGACCTGAAAGACAACAACAAAACGTACAAATTGGCTAACTGGGAATCAGCCAAATTAATTCACTTATCAGACGGTTTTCTTTGCTCGCAACTAGTGATTCCCTTTAAGAATGTCGCGAAGTGAATTAAGTCCGTAAATGTTACGTCGGACCCGAAGGTAAATTGTTTTAAGAATTACCAGCCCTCGTGCATTCACCGTAACTTAAAAATTGTCCGTTTCATTCAATTCGTTGTTTTATGGAACGCTTGAATAACTTAGTATGGGCCTTTGGTATGGGCAATATCACATTCGTTTTATTTCTCAGCAATTTTTTTTTTTTAAATATTAATGTTATAATTTTATTTTTCACGTTCTTTCAAGTTTTACGGAAAGAAGAACTCTCTGCATTCTGCATTTGAAATCTTGGAACCTAGTTTCATGCATTATGACAAGACAGATAACCACTGATTTGCAGCGTTTTTTGTACTACTGCGACCTCACTTGATCCCCAACCGTTCAGGTTGGGATCATAATTTCTAAAAGCTTAGCCTGGTCAGTTCATGTCGCACCATATTTTAACGATATACTACACCTTTTCCCAATTTGATTTAATTAAAAGGAAATCGGAGAATTAATATATTCTGCCCTAAAACTTATAAATAAGAAATATAGCTACTCTTTCATCTTCGTAGGAAACTTGGTAAAACTGTTTTCTTTCTCTTTATGATTTTCTTCAAAACTGATATTTCACCTTTTCAGTGAAACATTAATGACATGGTTCAAGTTCTACGAACATTACCTTCGGTGACTTCCCTTCTCTATTCAATGTTTAATTCATCTTTCTAACTCTCTAGGTCCAAGTTCGATAAGATTTCGGATAACTTTGTTTACCTGAGAATTTAGGTGCCACGCCTAAAGGAAAAGTACATAAACCGAGGTGAGCATACATCACTCTCGCATTCTTTGTTGGTGCTGTCACCCAAGTTTAAATTTATTTGAATTTCGTTTTTGTCATAATAACATTAACATACACCATTCATGTTTTATCATGTAACCCACTGCATTTTAACCCCAATAAAAAACGTTTACTTTCAAGAGGATTTTGGCGTCAGGCAGTACTAGAAAGAAAAGAGAAGTTTCGTCCTTTTAATTACATTCATAATTCACCTAATCATAGTTATTTTTATTATACACGTACCTCTCTTTAAGCCGGGCCCGTAGGGACCCGGCTTAGACACACGGACGAAGATTGCAGGCAGTTTGGTTTGTATCTCGGGA
>JBCAUI010500473.1:0-13350 GCA_038406195.1 Haplosyllis anthogorgicola | reverse complement strand
AATATGTCAATACATGTTAATATGTAGCGATACCCATTGTTTGATTTTGCCAAAGTGTTTACATCTGCTAAATCAACTTGCCATTGATGGTCAATGCCTTGAACAACTATTTTATTTCGTTTAATTTTCTTCCTGGTTGGTTTGTGTAATGTATACACATCTTGTGCAGAGAGCCAGTCATTAATGTAATCTATTGTTACATTTTGATATTTTAACTTGGCTAATTTATACAGCTTGCTTGCACTTGAAAATGATGCACTGTTTTCGGGATCAAAATATGTCTTGTGTAAAAATGTATCTAACTTCATCGTTGATAAATAAATGACAAAATGAATTTAAAATACAACACACTCTTTATTATAGTAACACACTTATGTACAAAGTTTAGCTAGTCGCTTAGAACATGAATGCAATACATAATTTACATATTTTTCACGCTTTTCTACTCTACGTGGGTCTACAATCAAAGCTGGTGTACCTCCTTCTTCATACCGATGTAATGGTTCAATATCAAATGAGTTATCAACATTGATTAATGTTGGCTGAGAACCTACAAAGTCTATATATGTGAAATCTAAAATATCAGCCATGAGTCAAATCCCATGCTTTAAGTAACTCTTGTAAGCTTCAACAGGTTCTTCTGTTGGGCTGTAAAATGCTTCGCCTGTTTCAATAATACCATATTGAAAGCACTTCTTATCACCAAAATATACACATACTGATTTTACTATGGTCTTTCCATTGTAAGTAAATTGATCTTTTAAATTGTTAAGCGCTTCATCAACCAAGTCCATCACAGAAATGAGTGCCTCCCATTCCTTTTTCTTCAGATTTATGCCTTTCTTTGTTGGTCTTGTTACACCATCATCAAATGTGTAATGCTGCCTGATGCTGATCGTAATAGGCCCCTTCTCACCATAACGTGAAGTGCCAAGATACTTGTCATTACCAAGATGGTGGGATGTGACAATACCTTTCTTCACCTCATCAGACACACTGTCACAATGACGTGTAAGCTGTTTCCATTCATCTTCAAGCAGCGAAATTCCTGTTACAGTTGGAAATAGTTTGGAAGCATCATATTCAGACTTCTGATATTGCCGAATACCAATTCGTAGTTGATCAATGAAGAATCCTACTGTAGCAAATCGATCATTGTCAAGATAAAACTTGTATTCGAGCTTAGCATTGTTTTGTATCTGGAAAATGAATAAATAAAATGATTAATATTCAATTTTATGTTGATGATGTTTTAAAATTTGAAATATTTCATTATAAATTGAAATATGTTGTACAATAGTTACCTCTTGCTTCTGTGCTTTATCTGCTGGCTCATCTCTGGCTGGTGATTTTCTTTTGCGGAAAGTCCTTGGCTTTGCGGAACTCATAGCGACAATCTTTGATTGCTTCCTCGTTCAGTTGCAGGATTGAATGAGGTCTTAGTAGGTATGAATACATTTTATAGAGAGTGATCTGTGTGGTTTGTAACACAGTAAATGGGGAATTGTTTATTTCTTGCTATTGAAAATGGATGGATCTCTGCGTGTTTGCTAATTCTAGCATCCTATTAATCACAGTTTCCTTTCTAACTGTCATGTTTTGTGTGAACTACAACATATGGGCAAATACAATTTGCTTCCTGTTTGTTTTGAATACTGTCATAAAGTTAGCAATAGTTTATCGGCAATTAGGATATCGCACCAGCTATGTTGATCTCAGATTTTACACAGTTGTTTCTTTCTCCCCTGGTGAGTGTGACATATAACAGATGGTTTCTTCTATCACTGATTTAAGTGACAAAAGCGTTAAAATTTGATTTTTGTCCAGTTTCGTAACTGTATTTGGTTGACAAATATGTAAGGTAATATTTCCATTCTTTTTGTTTAATGCCAAATAAGTTGTTTTATCCAACTCAATGAACATTTTTCTGACAGCGGATGGCTCTACACATTGATGCTTTCTGTATTGCTCCATAATGACAAATGAACTTGGCTTCATATTGCAATGGCTAAAGTAGCTTTGCTGAAGTAAGATGAATGACCCATCACCAAATGGTTTGTTTTCGCTTCCCCATGGAGCGATATTATGTGATCCATTGACCTACACTTTGATCCCATCACATTCCACACATGCCCCAACATGTGGCTAAAGACTCCCCACTGATTACGCTACACTGGCCTCATGCCCCCAACACGTGCCTGTAGGCTCCCCACTATTTACGCTATACTAGCCCTCTTACTACTACCAGAGACAGCTAAGGCCACATGAGCAGCTCATCCAATGCTCTTATCTGGCATCTCCTTCATCTCCTATTTCACACCTTCTGCAAGATTCTCTTTCGCTAATTAGTTTGATGTGCTAATTCTTCTCTTGAACTGTTTAATCAGTCCAAAATATGCCTCCAATGAGACAATGTGTTCTAAGGTTCCAAAACCTTAGAACACATTGAGAAGGTTGCAATATTTTTATATTTGCGCTCTACGTCCTGATCATAGGAGGACAGTCTGCGAAAGCTGTATTAATTTGGGATTTTCCAGTAAAAATAATTCAAAGCTGTGCCAAGTTTATTTAGATTAAAGCACTGTCTGAAATTCTTAATGACAATTCTTTAAAATTGTTATAATTTCCACCCTCTGTGGATACATCTAAAGCTAGTCCGAGTTCTCTGCCTGTGGCCCTTTCAGACAATTTCAAGATAATCTCCTTTGTTCATTTCTTTGTAGATTATAGCGTTATATTTCCTTTGGCAAGTCATGGGTCCTGCCAGTCTGGCAAGCATCGCAGTTGTGATATTTGTAGCTCCAATCAATGGAGGAATACTTGTTAGAGCCTATACAAAATACCAGGTATTTGCCTGACAGCGAACTACTGATTTTCAAGTAGAATTTCGATTTTGGTACTTTTTCATTTTTCGAAATCATAAAAGTCCAGAAACAAAAGTAAGTATTAGCTTTGAGCTTCAAAGAACGAGCACTTATAACATCAAATTAAAGATGTAAGTGCAAGGCTAATACAGTTCATCCCGCTTAGCTCGAGCACTGATAACCTTTTCAAATGTCCCAGCAATAGATTTTCTATTGTAAAATTTAACTTTTATCTCAAAGTTCTGCTTATCTCGAACTTTTGGAGTCTCATTTGAGGGTTCGAGCTTAGCGGGATGTCCTGTACATTGACTGTAAGGTGACAGGTTAATTGGTGTTGCACTGAGCATGCTTGTAGTGCTTACAGTGCATGACTAGCGCTATGGCGCAGGGTATGCAGATCTAGAACAGCATCAATGACCTGACTGTGAACAGTCAACAACAAGTACATAAATAGCAATAATAACTCCTGTATAAATATATAAATAGCAAAAAATTCCTTGCAAGCGCCTGTCAGAAACAATAGATCGATCTCAAGACTAAATTGTTACATTTACCATGTATGTTCACCGTAAATATAAACATAGTGAGTTATAAAGATTTATGGTTACATTCTGCCATAATTGTATTCATATTTATTACTTTATCATAATAGGACACACAAATGAAGCATAAGGACAATAGAATTAAACTTATCAATGAAATTTTGGCTGGAATAAAGGTAAATGTTTTGCTGTAGTCAATTTTTCACAATTCATTTTTCTTTTTGGAAAATAGCCCTGGGTTTGAACGCGAATGTCCAAAACAGGGTACCTGTGGCCAAACAAAAGGTTGTGCGTTGATTCCAGAATAGGAGCTGAGACCGTTCACACCAAAATTATTTTTACTAAAACAATTTCGTTGGTCAGCAATGTTAATTTTGTTGTCTTAGATAAAGATTGTTTGCTATTCTCGCGAAAAATTGTCAACTCCAGCGTTGCAATCCCAGTGAATATCACTAATTGGTGCAACTTGGTCAGCCAAAAGAGAATCCAACCTAGAATTGTAACTCGCTGAGTGCAAGTCTGGGCACAAAGAAATTTCACGATGGCTCGATATAAAAGTATAATATAATATAATATAATATATGTAATAGATTTATATTTTCTCTGTAACAAAATCCATTAGGTGCTGAAGATGTACACGTGGGAGAAAAGTTTCAGTGATTTAGTGAAAGATTTGCGGTCAGCTGAACTGAGATGTGTAAAAATCCAGGCTTACATCAACGCAGGAATTGGACTTGCCTGGTACAATTCAAGATACCTGGTATGTACTATGTACCAATAGAAACATTAAGACGAATTCGATTAATACGGCTAAATTGCAAAGGAAGAAAAATACACCGGTGTTTCAAAGAATCAGTCTCGCTCGCAGAGATGCATAAAAATATTTGTGCAATTGTTTGTCTTGAAACTTTTATGCCTAACATGTTTTTTATTACAGATTTCCCTAGCAGTGTTCACTGTTTATGTACTAACCTCACCAGATCACTACCTCAGTCCTCAAGTTGCCTTCGTTTCCCTCAACTTGATCAACATTCTTGATTGGACAACACAGTTTCTACCCATTCTGTTGGCCTTCGGTGCTCAGGTAATCACTTAAATGATAAAATTGGAAAATAAAACACTTTTCTGTATCTAACATGTATATCAAAATAGTATCTTTGATTCAGTAATTTTGATCACACAAGAAGTTACTAAATTGGGTCGGGGTATGAGGTTGTGGGGTAGAAAGTCATGGGTAAAGGTAGAAAAAAACTAGGGGTAGGTGGAGAGGTAGGAAGATTTGGGGGAAGTAAGAAAATTAAAAAGTGTTAGCTTGATCACTAGACTTAAAAGAACATCCATGATACAATACCCCAAAGTAATTTCCGGATAATAATGTAGATGTTGAGACAAAATATTTTTGGGAGTTCAATTGCATAAATAATAACCATAAGGATTTCTTCACTATTCTTTTTACATTTATTATTCCTCTATCACGTTCATTAGCGAATACATGTACTTTGATTTCACAGGCCTTCGTATCAATGAAGAGGATTACTAAACTCTTGTCAGAAGAAGAACTAGATATTTATGCCATCAAAAGAGATCCGTCGGCAGAATTCGCTTTGGAGATTACCGACGGGGTATTTACATGGGGTGGTGAAAATCAAGTGGAAAATCTGAAAGGGTAAGATAAGATTTAATTACAGTAAAATCTGTTTTGGACGAACTACCCATTATTGATAGCAAAAAGTATCTAAGGGTGAAATAAGACAGGAGCGGTGTATAGTCTTAGACTTATTTATTGAGTGCTGTATTGTCAGTAGCGGATCCAGTGGGGGGGGGGCTTTAGGGGCCTGAGCCCCCCGACGTCTGTTAAACCATGTTTGTCCGCCATTTTGGGCCCCCTCTCCATCTGTTAAAACATGTTTGGCGGCCATTTTGGGACCCCCCTCGAACAAATTTCTGGATCCGCTACTGAATGTGTTTACATGTGCGTGGTTGTGTGTCCCCGGCAGCACTGGCTGCTTACTGGATGGGTTGACCTTTATACAACTGTTTATTAAAAAGTGTTAGCTTGATCACTAGACCAAGGCTACAGGTAAACAGAATGGATCAGTGCTTGTCCCTTAAGTTAACAGAAGACTTCGCTTGGTTATTCGGCGGGAAAGAGGGTAGGTTCTTACGCTAACAAAAGTCACACCAAGACAAAATGTATGTGGATGACAGTAGGTTCGCCCAATGCATTAGACAGAATTCGTATCAATTGTGTACATAAGGTATATAAGGTACAGTGTTGATCTTCTGATACGAATTCGGTATACTGTCTAGCACGTCCAATACTGTATTTCAAAGAAGACATTATTTCGTTCGTGTCAGATATTACGTTGTAACTGTTCTTACTTGTGTTCATGGTCTGTGACCCATAAATTTCAAATATGGTTCTCTTATTTCAGCATTAATTTACAAGTAAAGGAAGGAGAATTGGTGGCAATAGTAGGCCAGGTGGGCACGGGAAAAAGTTCACTGGTTTCTGCTATTTTGGGAGAAATGCAAATTCTGCAAGGAAACATAACAATGAAGGTAATGATTTTAGTTCTACGAGTAGTTTTGTGCCGTAACATTTCAGAATTCAGGGCGAGCTGAATAGCATTGGGAGTTCCTTTGGGATTACCACACGCAAACAAGTAAGAGTGCAGGCTAGAGAATTCACCCTGTATTTAAGACCCATTGGGAAGGTCACACGAAGTCCAAAGCAGGGGTAATCAGTGGCCCCACAAATGGACCTGGTCCAACAAAGAATTGAAAAATTAAAAATCAAAATAAACATTTCAGAATTTAACAATTGTCTAATTAACTGTGGTTAATAATTTACAGGGATCAGTTGCATATGTTCCACAACAAGCATGGATTCAGAACTGTACTTTAAAGGACAACATCCTGTTTGGAAAGAATCCAGATGATTCTAAATACACAAAAATAGTGGAAGCCTGTGCATTAAAACCAGATTTTGAGATCTTACCAGGTGGTGACTCGACTGAAATAGGAGAAAAGGTATGATATTTTGCAAGTTTTGAATGTTCTTCCGGGAGAGAATTAATGTCGGATCTGATACAAGTACAAGCAATCCAGTAAAAGATTTCTCTATCAGTTTGCCTTAAATCGACCGGCCAATTGGCTTTTCAACATGCTTCCAATAGTGAGCTATAATAGAGCCTATTCATTACATTGCAAGTCACAAACTGATAGGAAATTTTGCACTGAATCAGATTGTAATATTTTAATGGAGGGGGGACTATATCATAATCTAACTGCTTAAATGAAGTTTCTGTAATGATCTTTATGCTCTTCAGGGAATAAATTTGAGCGGAGGACAGAAGCAGAGAGTGTCTTTAGCCAGAGCCGTTTACCAAAACAACGATATCTATCTGCTGGATGATCCGTTATCCGCGGTTGATGCGCATGTTGGAAAACACATTTTTGATCAAGTTGTTGGACCTGTGGGATTACTTAAGAAAAAGGTACATTCTTTAAATCTAATAAATAAAAACTGTAGGTGGGACTGATCGCTGATCACTGATAATTGGCTCCATGCCAACACAAGTGCACTGACCAGTCCGTAAGTTTCACAGGCCTGGTGATAGACGGGCTAACAACTAGTAGTACTACAAAAACTGTTGGGGGATATGCTAGTTTGCTGTTAATGGTATAAAATTGACCATGTTTAGTCATTTGTTAATTAAAAAATATTTTATTCACCTCGCCACAGCAAGATAGCTGCATACAGCACAAAAAAGTCTATTAAAAATTTAAAGCACCTCATTCAGTCAACACCTGGTCACATGTAGAGCCTAAAGGTTTCTCCCAGTAACTCGGGCTAGGTTTAATATGAATTTTTGGCTATAATAAGCACAACGTGATTTTGTCATGAGCTAATTTCCAGAAATAATTATCCCATTATTCGTATTCAACTGTTACAGACGAGGGTTCTGATAACACACGGTATCACATATCTACCCAGAGTGGACAAGATAGTTGTGCTGGACAAAGGCACCGTATCTGAGACGGGCACCTACGAGGAACTCATATCTTTCGACGGAGCTTTTGCCGAGTTTATCCGAACGTATCTCACGGAAACAACCGAGGACGAAGAGGAAGATCCTGAGGGTAAATAGCTACAGTAGAACCTCTTTCGAGCTACACCCAACTTTTGCTTCCCAAAAGGGTGTCGCTCAAAGGAGATAAGATTACATGTACATTCAATACTAGAATAAACTAATAATTACAACAATCCTCAGTGTTTGGTGCCTCTATACCATTAATTTTTAATACTAAAATATGTCACCCAAAGAGAGTCGTATGAGAAATAGTGACCAATTTGGTTGAGCATCTGTCTTTAGATTCGTAGGTTGTGGTGTGCCTGTTCGCAAATGCTTGAAAAAGTATGTGACGAGTGTGGCCGGCTACCCGCGAACATCCACATACAGTGTACGCTTGTATTGAGTGAAAGCGGGTGTCCCCAGAAATAGACTTCAATCCACAATTTTTTAAAAATAGTCACAAATTAAAAACAGCTGTGCAAGACGTTTTAACTGCAAAGTGAACATAAAATATTGGTGAATCATACAGAAGGTTGCAGGTCAACACAAATGTAGGTTCGGATATCTTGCGTATCATCATTTCTCATTAAAGCAAAATTGCCCGGAGGATTACTTAAAATATGGTATTGTCAGGAGGCACTTTTTTGCACTTTTCACCAATTAACTCCTCACCTCTCAATGTTTCTCATTTTCATGTACATGTCTATTTTTTTACAGTTTTGGCTGCTCGACAGCTGATTGAGAGACAAATTTCGGCTTTATCAGAACACGAAACAGGAAAATCTGACTCAGAATCAGCTTCTCGAAAAAAGTGAGTAAAGCTTAATTATTCCTGTGAAAATCTGAAGATGATTTCAGAAAAATGACATCAATTTCTTCTTCTTTGCACCTTTCAATGCAAAGAAATTAAGGAGGAATCGCCTTTGCACTGTTAACACCTATTTCTTTATGACGAAAAGCTACATGTTATCTCTTTCGCCTTCACTAAACAAAATAATAACTTTATTTTAAATAAAAATTATATAACAGGGTCTTCTAGATAGGATTTCGCCACACCTAAAAACACCTAGATTTTTCCGGTAGATTCATGATGGGGCCATGACTCGATAATACACGTGGCTCGGTGTCCTGAAAGAATTCATTCTTCCACGATTTAATAATTCACTTTGAAAAATAAAATAATCTTTGAAGGTTCAGTTTACAGTTGCACATATACCAGATAGCTTGCTCACATGAGGTAGATAACAAGTTGAAGTGATCAAAAATAACGGGGACGAACCTTATTGTACCTATCAGATATTAATCTTATATTTGAATCATTTGCATTTTGTATTTTGATATAGTTCTGTTGCTGCATCGCAGTCCTTGTCCTTAAGAAAGAAGTCCTCCGTGACACAAAGGAAAGTGTCAAGAAGTGTTTCGGTTAAACAGAAGATTGAGGAAGATGATCGAAAGAAAAGCGTGACGAAAGACAAGCTAATTGAGGAAGAAATGGCTGCCGTTGGATCGGTAAGGCCAATTTGCCCCGAAACAGGGGTACCAGTTTTATCAGAGACCCCAGAGTAGACCACGGTCTACAATATTTTTTCATTCATCACTGAAAAATACACGTAACCTAAAGCTTCCCTTTGTCACTTGTATCCAGTCACAAAAGGTAAAGTGATTGGATAACATTATTTCGATCATAATTCAAAATATGGTCGGATCACAGAAAGAGTTGCACGAGTTCACGAGGTAATACTGTGATTAAACTCATTTGTATCATATTTACTTCAAAACAAACAGCAATGTAACAGAATTTCTCTTCTTGGCTTTGATATCCAGCTCCTAATCTTGTCTTTAAAAGCTTAAAGAATACATGTCTGTCAAGACTGGGCTACACATAGGGGTTAAAGGTTCTCACAGTTGATTTTAATAAATCTTTAGATAATATCATTCTCTGCAATCGAAAGCAGATCATGTTATTTCTATCAGTTTTATGTCAACAAAATTCCACGCTGAAATATTCACTTCAATAACCGAGATAGAAATTCAATTGTTCCGGAACGCTATAATAGTTTCATGCTCTGATAGCATTATGACTCGCGTCATTTTTGTTGCCTAGATTCGCTCAGATGTTCTCAAGACCTACGTACAATCCGGTGGGACGAAGGCGTTTTGTTGGTTGGCTGTGTTCTTCCTGATCTACACTGGATCACAAGTGGCGACGAGTCTCTGGCTCGGTGCCTGGAGTGACGATCCGGTGCTTAACGGAACGGAAGCCAAACAACAGAGCGACTACAGACTGACTGTGTATGGGGTACTTGGAATTGTTCAAGGTAAGTAAAGTACAGGGTTGTGTCTGGTGCACGTTTGTTGTGTACTGATAGAGAGAGAGAGAGAGAGAGAGAGAGAGGGAGAGAGAGAGAGAAACAGACAGACAAACAATTAAATTATCTGGATCTGTTACTACTGGGCAGACAGACAAGACAGGCATGCACACAGTCATTAAGTTTTGACGAGAAGAATATATCGTGATATTATATCAGTTGGACTTGAAAACTGAGTAAATGGACATAAGGTTTCTCAGTGTCCGCGAAATTGAAAAGGGCAGCACCTGACGTGCCATAAAATGCAAAAATGTAATGTATAATTTGTATTCCATACAGTTGCAGGCGTGTTTGGCCTCTCAATCTGCATATACATTGGGGGTGTAAGAGCGGCCGGCATACTACACGCCAGATTACTGGATAAAATACTGCGAGCTCCAATGTCCTTCTTTGACACAACTCCCCTGGGCAGAATCGTGAACAGGTACAAAGTAATGAAACTTTTAAAACTTGATAATGCAAATTGTATCGCATCGTATATTGTCTGTTAGGTATTCAGTTTCCATTTCGGGGTGGGACTACCTTGAGGGCGCTAGGGCGCTTCCTAGTAAAAAATAAACTCCACAAAATAGAATTATTTCATGTTCTGGTCAAGTTGATTTTGGTCCATAGAATAAAATTTGATGAGATCATGTGTCTTCAGCTTGACAAACTGTCATCATTTCTTATAAAATGTAGGCACATAATGCCGTCATAAAATACAAATATAACGTTATCATGTGACGTTAGAAACAATGTTGTCAAATTTGATAGACAATAGGCAATGATATGTTAATAATTACAAATTCGTTTTTTTTTAAAAATTTTCAGTGGCAAATTGTCAGAAATATCATCTACCGGGTCTGGTCCATTATTTTACCCAGTTGATCCTAGTAACGGAGTATTTTCAAAAATAATGTAGTGTAGTTTGCACCCATTGTCTGTCGAGAACCGTGTGTGGTACAACATGTTTTCAATTTTGGTGGTTACCATCGCCGTTCCTTTTCTGGGGCATGTGCACAACCATTTTGGAAGCCACTAATTTGTCAATTTTGGACTTGGGATGACTCTATCGCAGGTCTTTTAGAAAGGTACATCCAAGAAGGTAGCATTGGTGAGAAGGTACCAGCTGGGGCGGTAACTGCCAAATCGGTTACGGCTGGTGTAAAGTTTGTAAATATCAAATCAACATCATCCAAAGTACACGGACTTGATTACTCCTTTTGACAGTTCATCTAAATAATTTAATGATTTCAATTGAGGAAATTTACATCATAGATTGTCGAACGTGACCTGTCTTTACTTTTTTTTTTTAGAAATGATAACGACACCAAGTGAATTCAAATTAAATCATTACGTGCGTGTTTCAAAGCTCATGTTTGTTTTTATGTCCTGAATATCCAATGTCTTGTTCCCATAACAAATTCTCTATTGATACGGACAAGTTGGATAAACAACGTCAAAATACTTTATTACTTTATTACAGATTTTCGACTGATATGGACAAATTGGATAATAACATTGAAATATGCAATTACCCTTTACAGAATATCTTTTAATTTGGATAAATTGTACACACTAAATCGTGAAATTCCTATCAATTTGAAAATATACAGAACAAAACAGATAACAAAAGAAGTCCACGCTGTGCTTTTGATGTGCTATTGTTCCAAAACTGATATGAATTTCTTGATTTGGTATTATTATTAATGTCTTATTAATGTCTTTTACTCTCAACAGATTCTCGGTTGATATGGACAAATTGGATAACAACATTCCGCATTACACAAGATGGTTTCTGTTCAACGTTACAATGGTCGTCACGACTATGATTGTCATTGGCTACAGTCTGCCCATATTCCTTGTGGTTGTCCTTCCATTGGGGATTTTCTTCCTCATAATACAGGTAATTTGTAACTGTACAAAAATTGTCGTCTGTGTTAGAACTGAATTTTAAAAGCCAAATTTGAAGTGCCGTTTTCCCCGAAATTGTTTCTTTTGCAAATTGAGCTACAGAATAATATATCGTATTTGCCCTCTCTTTTTAGACAAAATTGAATAAACAATTTCTATTTTGATGTATTTTTTGGTCATTCTTTATCAGTGCATCGTAATGAGAATTGTACAGTCATGGAAGTTAACATTTTACGATGGTTAATCTATAAATACATGACAATTTCTACACAAGTTTTATGTTAAGAAACAATTAAATTTAGATTTTCCAATTTCATAGAGGGGCCCCATCAAAATTTGGTCTTGACACCAGGAGTCTCAATTAGGGTAAATACGGTATTGAATACATACTGTGCTTTCATCACACACAAACACGACACGATTTTCAACGGTGGAGGAATGTTTTCATTTCTTCACACTTTATACATACATCTTAATCAATTTCAATTCAACAAATTTAGAGAGTGTACATTACATCGGTGAGACAAATGAAAAGAGTTGACTCTATACGGAGATCCCCCATCTACACCAACTTTGACGAGACTCTAGTTGGAGTAGCGAGTATTCGCGCGTACAGACAACAGGAAAGATTCGTCCACAAAAACGACCAACTTGTCGATGAGAGTCAAATGGCCTGGTACCCGATACTCATTGCACAAAGGTGAGAGTCAGCCGGGTATTATACGCTCATTACACAAAAAAATACTACATTATGTCTGTGTTTTGAAATCAATTGCAAGTGAAGTTAATGATAAGCATAACACAAAAATAGTATCGATTGTGTACTTAAGGGAAAATAAGGAACCTCCAATAAGGTACCGTGTTAAAGTTCTGATATAATTTTTGTGTACTGGTTTTCAATTTGAACATTTTTTCGTAATTTTCTACTGATTTTTTTAACCGATATTTAAACTGGTTTGTGATGACGCCTTCAAGATGATGATGATTATGAAGCTAACCAAGAACCGGATTAAACCGGATGTTTTCCCAGCTGCGGCCTTCTACTAAAATACTGGTTTTTTTGCTATTTTGTAGATGGTTAGGTTTCTGGCTGGACAGTCTTGGTGCTGTCATAGTGTTCTTCGCCGCTTTGTTTACCGTCGCCGAACGAAACAACATCACGGGAGGCTTAGCGGGAGTGGCCCTCACATACGCCAT
This sequence comes from Haplosyllis anthogorgicola, assembly GCA_038406195.1. Taxonomy (NCBI): domain Eukaryota; kingdom Metazoa; phylum Annelida; class Polychaeta; order Phyllodocida; family Syllidae; genus Haplosyllis; species Haplosyllis anthogorgicola. The sequence goes on along the minus strand of JBCAUI010500473.1, from coordinate 406 downwards.
GCAGGTACGTTAATGCGGCTCTTTGATTTACAACAGGCTTGGTGTGTTCTCTCTGTGGATGAACACTGATCCTCATTGCAATTCAAATTGTATTTTGGGAAATTCGTCATTTTTACTATTACAAGTGAAGTGTGTGATAATGTATTGGACTTCCCATAGTAAGCTTATGGACAAAAGTTCATCGGTAAAAACTGTAAGGGTTAAAGCCTTAATCGCCTTTGGGTCCCTTCGCACATTTTCTTCCTTTGAATATGAAAACAAGATAACCTGTCGGCCACCAAGCTTCTTGCCGCCATTTTGCTGTCATGTGACTCCACATGCATGTGCTTTAGTGGCTGCAGGGAACACAAATCTAATCTCATGTGACATCCTTGGCACCTTGCCAGAACTTTCAGAAATCAGGTCA
>JBCAUI010500451.1:0-13353 GCA_038406195.1 Haplosyllis anthogorgicola | reverse complement strand
GATATTGTAACCTGTATGTTGTCTTAGTTAATGATAATGCCAAATGAGCTCAGGTCCATCTGGACCTATTTTTTTTTTTCCGCTCATGCTTACACCGAAAAAGTAGAGAACGTTAAATTGAAATCCTAAAAGATGCCATTGTGAAATTGTAGGCTTTACGTCTTTGACTACGTACAATAGGGAGCTTGGAATCCATGAAATGCCGATGTCTCCACAGAATCCAAGCGCAATGAACAATACATCTCCAGTACCAGCAATACCCAACGAAAGTGACAAGGTGCGAAGAGTATCCCCTGGTGCGGCAAGTACATATCAAGACGAGTCTAAAACGGAGACCACCCAGATTAAAGAAGAGGAAACTAAAGTCATCCCACAAACAGTTTCCTTTCAGTCGGCCAGTGGAAAAAACATCAGTATATCTAGTGTAGCAACTAAAAAGGCAGCAGTTCTATTTGCAGGATTGGAAACGGATGAAAATCCTTGTGCACATGATAAATGCGTCGGATTTGAAACTGCACCAGGGAAGAAAATTCCCATTTCAGGAAAGGGAAAAGAGAAAGCACAGCAATTGTTAGCAGAAATTGAAAACGTGGCATCTGATGATTGCAATAGCAATTTTATCACTAACAATGTAACGGAGGAAGGAAAGACGCCTTCAGAAGGGTTTGATGCGAATGTCAAGACAAATGTAACAAGCAGTGAAATTCCACAGTTTGTTAGTTTCCAGTCAGCAGGAGGACGAGACATAATCATTTCGGAAACAGCAACGATGAGAGCGGAAGAGTTGATGGCAGAAATCAGTACGGGGCAAGATTTAACAAAGGATAAAATTAATTTCACAGGATTTCATAGTGCAAGTGGTAAGGCCATACATATGTCAGCAGCGGCACAGTTAAAAGCTGAAAGGCTTTTGGTAGAGGTGGAAAAAGAATTGAAAGATGAAGTTGTAAAATACAGTACCAATGAATTAGCAAAAGTTAATTTTGCCAACACTAAAAATGCTGGAAGTTTGAGGACAGATTGTAGCAAAACCCCCAAGGGTTTTCGACCTTTCAAGCCCCCAAAGATGACGTCCCCATCAAAAGGAGACAACGCGGAGCCATTGGTGAACAAAGCAGAAATTCCCAGAACTGATGAAATTAGTGCTTTTACAAATGGTGCTGATGGTGAAAACAGGAATTTACAGACGGAAAGTCAACGAGATCAGTTCAATGATAGTCTAGAAGGTTTTACTTTTACCCAGATCGCTGAAATAGCTGATAGTGCCAATGTCTTCTTACAAACAGATGATGATATAGCCTGGACTCAAATGCCAGCTCAACGGGTAATGGCTGATGCAGATGAGTCAGACACTGAAGTCACCTATAAATCTAAGGAACCATTAAACGCAGAAGAATCGCATGGTACAGTTTCCATTGTTTCACAAGGTTCAGCAGCAATGAGGGAACTAAAGGCTTTGGACGGACCAGTAAAACAAGAAAGACAGCCTAAGGATACACCAAATCACAAGGTAATTGAAGAAGACTGTGATAACATTGAAAAGGATCAATTTAAGAATACAAACATTCACAAAGCACAGGAAAGTGTGGCAAATGTAAGTAAACATCCTGATGATAGTGGTCTTGGCAATCATGGACACAGTGGGAATGACTCAATGTGGGATCAGTTGGAAATGAATGATACTCTAATAAGGTTAACTGATGAGGTAAATAACGGGGATGCAGATGATCAAAAGAAAATCGAAGATTTCGAAGAAACCACTGGTATGCAAGTAGATCTTGTAACTGATTTCAAATCAACGAGGGAGAGAAATGATGGTGATGCAAACTGTCTGCTCAACACAAGTGAGAACGGTCAGGGCTTTGTAACAGCCAATGGATATGCAATATCAGTACTAGACGAATCTATAGAGGCAGCCAGAGAACTACTTAGTGACATAAATGATGAACGAGAATTCGGTAAGCCTATTTCATTGAGCTCAGGAGAGCTAAGTTTGGCGAATCAAGGAACAGACGATGGTGAAAAGGAGAGCGTAACAAGTTGTGAACCAGAAATTGAGAAAACTGACAACCGTAAGGTTAGCAAGCCAAGTTCTGCTGAACAGTACATTGGTACAGACGTTTGTAGATTCCAGACAGCAAGTGGGAAAAATGTTCAAGTCTCTGACGATTCGTTAAAGAAGGCGCGAAATATTTTACATGGAACAGAGGACAACATCAGGGACAATGACGGAAACTCTAAGACAAGAGGTAGTGATGGGGATCGTAGTCATGATGCAGCTGCATCATGTATTGGTTTCCAAACTGCAAGTGGAATAAAAGTTACGGTCACTGAAAATGCTTTAGCCAGTGTTAGATTTCTGTTTGATGAACCGAGTAATGCGGGAGATGGAGGTAATGATATCAGTAAGGCTTATGATGAAACTAGCTTATGCAGAGATGTTGATGCAGAAAATGCCAAGAACACTGTTGACCAGAAGCCCTTTGTGGGATTTCAGACAGCCGCTGGAAGCAGTGTAAGCATCTCGAAGGCCAGTCTAGAACAAGCAAGGAAATTGTTCACAGACGATCTTTACCAGGCAGAAAATGAAAATAAATCTGAAGACGGGCAATTTAATGGTTTCAGCACTGCAATCGGCAATAAAGTGTCTGTAACAAAAACGGCTTTGCAGCGAGCAAAAGAACTGTTTGGCGAAACGGAAAATGAAAGGATTAAATCGAATGAGAGTTCCTGCATCCAAGAGGAAACCACTGAGAGCGTACCGACGACCCGAAGTACCCCAGTTGATGCTGGATTTATTGGATTCCATACTGCTGGTGGATCAAAAGTAAGCGTAACAAAAGCTAGTCTGGATAAAGTGAAAAATCTGTTCAGTGATGACTGTCAGTCTAATGGAGAGAAACCAAAATTTGGATTCAGTACTGCAAGTGGGAATAAAGTTTCTGTTTCAACTGAGGCTTTGCAAAGAGCCAAGAGTATGTTCGAACAGTATGAAGCGGATAACACAAGGAACAATAGTACGGAGAGTTACAATGTAAATAAGGAATTTCAAACTGCGTCAGGAACTGTTGTGAGTGTATCTAAAGCTAGTTGGGAAAAAGCCAAAACCTTATTTACGGATGAAAAGGAAAAGACACCAGATCAGTGTAAGTTCAGTGGATTCAGCACAGCTAGTGGCAACAAAGTATCTGTTTCTGACACATCCCTGCTGAAAGCAAGGGCTGTTTTAGAAAATGACTACCCAAGTGCAGATAATGCTATTGTTCCTGTTGTCAAGGGATGTTCGGGCTTCCAAACGGCTGCAGGAAAAACTGTTACAGTTTCCGAAAGTGCACTTAAACAGGTTATTAATTTTCTGGGATCAGAAGACGAACCTAAAGAAGTGGACAGGGACAGAAACAATCCAGTTGTAAATGAGAAAACATCTGGCCACATGCAACCTGAAAGTGGCACTTTATCGGTTAAATCCATTCAAGGCGAAAATGATAGATTAAGTAATTCTGGATCAGCTGTTAGTGGTTTTCAAACAGCCAGAGGAGGCAAGCTGTCAATCTCAGAATCGGCTCAGCTAGAAACTGGAAATTTTTTTAGCGAGACAGATGAATGTGCAAATTCAAAAGTAAAATGCAATGTAGATTCCTCCAGAACATGTGCCCAAAATCTTTCGTTCACAGGCTTTAACACTGCAAGGGGGAGTAGAGTCGAAGTCTCCAAGGCTGCACTGAAACATGCACAAAACTTCCTATCGGAAGCCTGTGACGATGATAGTCATGGTGGTCAATCTACAAACTTCAACATGGATTTGACAGATTCACGAAACACTGATAATACACAAAAACTTCCACAAAGGCAATTTAGCGGTTTCCACACTGGAACAGGTCAAATGGTTTCAGTATCAGAAGAAGCTATTAAGGAAGTAAAAACTCGTATGACTACGAATTCTGATGAGAAGTTGCCATTAACTGACGCGGAGAAAGAGTGTGAAAATTACAAAAACAGAGATCAACAATTGGATATTGAAGCAGAAGCTACAGAAAGTACAAAGGTGCGTACTGTACTATATTTCTATTTTTGCCGTTTCACCGAGTTAATTGAATGGGTGCGACGCTGTGAGAGATTCTTATTTACGACTTTTTAAGTTGTAAACAGTTGAAAGCCTATTGGCCGGAAAAGCAGATGTGTCGATTTCTCATGTACCATTGAGTATTTGTTGTTTGGTTAGAGCTTGCAAATATTAACGGCATATATAGTGCGGCAAATTTTATTGTCGATTGTGCTATTAATCTACAATGTGGCCTTTAAATGTACCGAATAACGTTTTGAAATTGTTCTTGTAGGCATTTCTAGCAGATGAGGAGTTCGCTGATTGGAATGACGAATGGTCATCGGTACACGAACCTACGAATACTGCGTCCGTATCTGTTGGCAGTATGGTACATAATTTGGAAAGGTAAGACATTGTTGCCACTACTTCACAAAACTAAAGGACTTCGTGTCTTCGTACCTAAATTTTCAGGGATCGGTAAGGGCCATCTTGTCAAAGGATGTCTTCCAATCTTACATTCAAAGTTTCAAATAAATTAAAAATTCGATCCTAAACGTTTTCCTTTTTATGCAGAAAATTGGCACACCCATGCTGTAGTGGCAACGGTGCATATGCATTTAGATATTATCCCTGAAAAAAACCCCAAAAAACTGTCGTAATTTAGCAATGTCATTTTCATGGATGAGACGATTATGTGATGTATAACTTAATAGTGTTCTGTGGTAACAGGACTGTGAACTTATCTTTAGCATGGAAACAGCTTAAACCGTTCTGTCTCCTTGTCCAATGGGCCGTTTCGGGGCGTTGCCCATACGCACAAGATAATTAGCAGTCTTGTTATGTGGTAACATGGAAGTGAACACCTGTATTTTATTTGTTCAAATACAATCTCCTTTTATTTCAGTAGTTTCACAAATGTAAATGAATCTACAAATTTTGGTGTAAACATGGATTGTGATGTTAGTGGTCCCCGTTGTGTTCCATGGTACAGTACTCGGCTTGAGATCTAACACAAGACCAGTACAAAACAAGAACAACGCAAAACTTCTTATTTTTTTGATGGGTGAAAATCCAATGATTTCTATTGGTTAAAAGCAGGTACAAAATGTTTCCGTGTTAACCTTCACATGTGTCCTGAATTTATATTGGCCCAGACTTCCTGTTAACCTGCCAGCAGGTTAACACAGGATTTGTGTTGACCTGTGAATTTGTGTTGACCTTTTGGCAGGTTAACACAAGACTCATGTTAACCTGCTGGAAGGTAAACACAAGATCTGTGTTGAAATCATATAATAAAAACCTTATGGACCTGGTTGTCAGGTGACACAACTGATGATGTACCTCCATAACTTGTGTTGACCTCAGTCTTCGACCTCAGTCAACACGAGTCTTGTCGATACAACATCAGCTTGTGTCATCCTCCGACCAGGTCCATAAGTTATATTGCGTTAACCATAAAAAGACTAGGTCCGCACGACCTATTGTGTTTTATTCGTTAACTACAAGGCCTTTGGTGCCAATCGTGTCGCTTTCGGACACCACAAGCTTCATTGCCTACAGTTATTTATTGTACAAAAACAGTGTCTTAGAAACGGAATTCTTTCAGTTCGGGAATGTACAGGTAATTCTTGATAATCCTTGGAAGTGGCAGACTTTCAATATGTTTCGAGTGGAACAGTTGGTTTCGTATTACTTTCCTGGTCAATTGTTTCAGAGAAAACACCGTCGTTTGTCTCATTTCGAGCATTTCTTTTATCGACTGTGTTGTGTTCTGGATGGAACGCTTGCAATAGGTTGAATGCAGTAATGATAGCCTGTAGTCTGCCAGTAGTAACAGTTGAATAATAGAACTCTTGAAATTTACGTTACTTTGAAAAAGGGATTTCTTGTTTTCCTTGCATATCATCTGTTCATCTACATGAACACCTGCAATCAATATCTGTCTCACGAGACGAGTCGAGCCGAGTTCGATTGCTTTCATCAAAACGGTTCTCAAGATTTTGTCCGTATCTATTTGTACATGTATGTTGGCACCATTTTGAACCAAAATTTCCGACAGGTCTAAAAATTGAACATTCTTCTTTGCCAGACTTGCTTGCAAAGCGGTTTTGCCATATCCATTCAGAATTTCCAAGTTTACATGCGGATTTTCACAGATACTCGAAAGCAGAAGTTTTCTCTTTTTGAACACACTGAAATGTAATAGTGTTCTTTTAACTTTGAGCCCAGGTAAATAATAATTGATGTCAGTTGCTTTGGGTGCTAACACGGTGGCAATTTTGATGAATATTTCCTCTTCCCGGTATTGGTACCATCCCAGAGATATTTTACTTGTTTTCTCAGCTTTGTATGCGTCAATAAGGTTGCTCCAGGTTAAAGCTATTACACCAAGCCTTCCTTCCTTGGTGTCGGCCCAGTCGTCACAGGTAAAAGGTTTCAGTGCATCAAGAGCCTCATAGTTGCCAAGAACACATGCCAATTGTACAGGAGTGAGTGCAGATTTGATTCTCCACGATTTTGCATTATTCAGTTTCCGCAACATTATGCTGGCATCGGCACCATAACTTAGAAGACATTTCACTGCTGCGTGGTTGTTGACCTGGACTGCGTTATGCAAAGCAGTGTAACCGAGACTGTTTCTTTGATTTACAAAGGTACGAAACGCCTCAGTGCCGTCATTTTTCATTCGAGTCGCACAAACAGAAAGCGTGTACTCCAAATCCTCTTTTTGGAAGAACCGACTAAGCACTGCCCTGTGGAGGAATGTATCACCATCATCTGTTGTGACGTTGAAGCGGGCGCCGCATTCTACTAATGCTTTAATTACTTTAATGTTACCTCTTTCGATTGCTACATGTAACGGGGTGCAACCGTCACTGTCTGTGGTATCCACTTCTGCACCCAGTTGCACCAACTTTTGAACAATTTCTTCGTGTTGGTTGGACATGCTTTGCGTAGAGTAGCTGTTGTCAAAGCTCGGAAAGGAAGTGGAGTCCGTTGTGTGCCAACTGCCAGCACACGCTGAATGAAGCAGTGTACCATTTTTAATATTTTTTAAACTTGTATCAGCTTCGAGTGACAGAAATGTGTTAAACACTTGTAGTTGACCATTGTAGGCTGCAGTATGAATTGGAGGATCAGTACCTTCGATTCCATTGACGCAGGCTCCCCAGTTTGCGAGAAGATGTACGATATCACTGTGACCATATTTAGCAGCAAGCTGGAGCGGAGTTAACACCCTTCCTTGGAAACCTCTGGTTTCTGGGTTTGCGCCCAAATCAAGAAGTGTTTTCACCAGAGAATACCTCCCTAGCAGCACTGCCAGCTGCAGAGCAGTGAAGACATTGTAGTTGTCGGTGTACTCAGTTGTTTTAATTTTTGGTAAGAGTTGGATCACCTGAGCATATTTCTTCTCTCGAATCTGCCAGAGCAACTTCTGTTCATTTGTGGAGACTTTCTTTTGAGGTGTCGCACCATTGTTATGGATTTGACTTTTCTTGCTGAAAACAGAAGTGATGTCAGTGTATTACAGTTCTATCATGACATCACGGTCAGGGTGTTGCTTACCGTACCAGATAACAATTGCGTGGCCGTATGAAACAGTGTCGAAATAACATTCGATCTGATTGGTGATAAATGTGGATCTTTTATTTACACATATTTTGTGAATAGTTGGTGAACATGGTGGTGAATATTACTGATGAATTGTTATTATAAATTCTTATGGCAAATTGACATAAAAACATTTACCTCTTGGATGATTTTTGCCCCATCATAATACTTAGCAGTGGTACCATCCTTCGTTACAAACCAGTGCACTTTGATAATTACACCATTGTCAAGAGGTGTACTAAATAACAAGACAGCAATTTCCATTTCCTTGGCATGACATTATGTTTACCAAGTGTTGATCTTCATTTTCCACATGTTATATGTAGGTCAAGTAGTGAATAATTCATTAGGTTTGAGGTACCAAATGGGATTCTCTCTGTAATGGTAGTATATATATTATGTTACAGAATTACATGTGTCTGTTGAAATAATGTTTGTTAGGCTTATTTTTTTAATTGTTTGGATTATATTTCCCGCCGCACTTTGAAATGGAGATTTCCAAAAAAAAAAAAAAAAAAAGAAACAAACAATTTTAAAAACTCAAATGGCAGCTGAAACATGTGCATGGCAAAAATAGCTCTGTTGGTCGCATTGACTTACATCACAAGGCGATCAAAAAAAAAATTATTGACATTTATGAATAGTTTGGCTTTTTAGGGTCCCTAACCAAGTTCAATTTTTAATTTTTTTTTTTTTTTTCGATCGCCGCAGTTTGAAAATCCTGCCAGTGCAATGTAATCCAAATGATTAAATAAAAAAAGCCTTACTGAAATATGTAGATATATGACGTGACATAAATTGGGAAATAAATTCCATTTTGTGTGTAACCTTCCTTTTATTTGATGTGTAATTACATTTAGAATACCGAGATGCATGTATTGCAGACAGAACCAATTTAGCAATACATTGTGGGATTCAGGGATGTCAACTTGGAAGCGTTTCCCAGCTCAATGTGTTCCATGCATTTAGGTCTCGAAGATCAATTCACTTCATGTTAATGTATTGCCAGTCATTAACAAGCTGCATTGTCAATTCAATTTAACTTTGTAACTCATTAGAAGAATGCATTCCTTATGGCACTACAAAGTCTATCAAGGAAAATTGTCTTCAGTACATGCTTAATTGGGCAAGAAAGCACTACTCAAATACTAACTGAATTAAAGTACATGTGAAAAAAGCTCTCGACTTTACTATATGTTTTCAGTGATGAAACTTTTACAAAAAAAAAACAAAAAAAAATACAATTACAAAAGTTGTTGAATGGTGAAAAGTTAACTTGAGCTTCGAGCAAACTGAACATTCGTTGACATTCCTATTGGGGTTGTTGGCAACACTAATGACCGTGCAAAAGTTGAGGCCAGTCTTTCACTTGGCACTCGTCCTGTCGTCCGAGCCCGAGTTGTTTTCCCGGGAGGACAAGTCAAAATTGAAAAGTACCTGCCCTGCTGGCCAAGTGGATTGTTTCACACACAAGTTGTATTTTTATCAATGGCAAGCAGAATGTTGATAAATTTGACATTACATGTATAACAAATCTGGAGGAGTATGCATTTCAGGACACTTTGCTCACCCTCAAATGCTTTGCGCTCTCAGCCCTTTTGGTCAAGTTAATTAAGTCACCCGAGGACAAGTAGATTTCCAGTTTCACTTGCCCTGTTGCTCAAGTCCCTCCGAAAGTGAAAAATGTAAATGAGCTGACATTTTGTAAAAGACATTTTATTTGTAAATGACCATACTACTAACTCTTACAATGATACAATATATCATCACAAGCACAATATTTACTTAGTAATAATAGATAACAAGGGAAAAGTTACTCATGTAAATTATTTAGAAAAATATAAACTTTGCTCAGGAAATACTTTTTCCTTTATGACAATCATTGTTCAGCTATTCATTTTGATTTGGCCACTTACAAAGTTAGTACTGAAACATTTGTCATATGTACAATCAAGTCTGTTATTTTCAAAGGAAAAACTTCCAGCTTTTTATTTGGTAGCAATTTATTACAGACAGTTTCTTTAGGAAGTCTTGTTATGTGTCGGGAACAAAGAAATTGGCTTGCACTTATGTCCGTGTCCGGACATTGTCAGCGCTATTCATAAACCTAATACAAATATTTTTTTCATTTCCCTCAAATAACAATAACAATTTTCCACATATTGCAAGTTGTGTATTCAGTGAAGTACAGCATAAGTTGCAGCCCAGAATATTTCCTTTTGCGGTTCAATAATATTCACGAATCTAGTGAATACAATAACGTTTCGTGACTTTATCAAGTGATGGATGTAGCATTACATGCGTATTAGTGTGTGGAAAACACCTATTTGATCTGCAGCTGAGCTTCAGTATTGTCGCCAATGCGGACGAACGAAAATATCTCGCAGATATTTTCCTGTCGCACGTTTTAGTGTAAATGTCGTATCTGAAGAGATGAAAACTTACCAATCATTAAGTGTAATGAAGACAAAAATACTTTTGTTAGCATTGCAGTAACGTTCAAAATTCTGGTCGTGTTTATTGCAACAATGCTGAATTAAAATACCGCATTCCCACTAAATGCAGCACGCCCCCGATTATAGCACCCCACTCTTTTGAAGCGAAAGTTAATTTCATAATTTAGTGTTAAACGTCTTAAAAGTATGTTTAAATCACTCTGAAATTTCTTCCTTTAATTATGAGAAGGCATTGGCATTCAGTGTTCTTCATTAATGAAATTATATTGGTAGAATAACGAAACTGAGTGTTGTCATCAAAGACATTTAGTACTGTGGCACCCTTTGAAAAAATCGGTTTTGGCATCTTGCGCCATAATTAGAGGTAATACGATACATACGTAACGTCGTACTAACGAGGACAATTTGTGCTTATTGGTGGTGTTCGAAAAGACTACAAAACAGTGAATCTGCGAGATACAATACGAAGATTTTTGGGGACGATGGATGGCATGTCGCACAAAATGAACAATAATCGTAATTCACATTGTGAACAAGACTTTCTACGTTATGTTTCACTCAGATGTTTGTTTTATGGCTCTTGAAGTTCCGGTAGGTACAGAAAGATTTTGAGTGGTTTTGGTAATGGAAGTGCCTCAATGTGCAACGAGTGCTTGAGAGTGTTGCGAATAATCTTCCTCGCCACTTGGCGCAAAGTCAGGATAGTCGTTGCTTTCTGCAGCAGTAGTTCCTCTTTCTCGGGACTGGCTCGACAGAGGTGAGTATTCTGCCAGAAGAAGCTGAGGTCGCAGTCGGTGGCAAGGACCATTCGTAGCATCCGGTAGGAGCCGTAGTCGAAGCGAATAGCGGCGCTCAGGGCGTTCTTGGGCGAGAAGAGAACCGTGCTGGAGGTGGAGATCTCCTGGTCCGTATGCGCCCCGGCGTGGATGAGCACCTTCACCATGTTAAAGTTGGCATCGCGGATGGCCCAGATGAGTGGAGTCAGGGTGCCGCCACTAACCAGGACGTTGGGGCTGGCTCCGTACTTGACTAGTTTGAGTAGGTATATCTCGTTGAGCTGTTGTAGATAAGGATCTCGGTCCATGAACAGGGACTGCACAACGGTCTTACCGTCTTCGTCTTTGCAGTCCAAGTCTGCGTGGCAGTTTGTACACAAGTCTTTTACAATATCAAAGCGGTGCTGTTCAACAGCATGGTGAAGCATAGGTTTGCGCGTACCCTCGATTGGCTTGTTAATGTCAGAAATATTGAGGAAACCCGGAAGTCGAAAGAGAATCTTGATGCAGTCAAGGAACTTTGATTTGTCCTTCATGCATTGCCAGGCGACAGAGAGGGCATTGACTTCGTCACCAGTAGCGGGAATGTCTTCGTCTATTCGCTGCTGCACGATACTGTTGAGTACCTCAGCATGACCCAGGACAATCGCCATCTCCATCGCAGTGAGACCCATGATGCCTCTGACTTGTTGGGAGTAGAAGAATGTGGCCAAACCCGTATGTTTGAAGTGGAATATTCGTGCCTGCGTGTCCGCGCCATTCCTTATTAAGCATCTGCACACGTGCGTGTGGTTCTGTTGGATGGCGTTGTGCAGTGGTGTGTAACCTTTGGTGTCTTTCTCATTGAGTGTCTCTTTCCGTTTGCTGAGGTACTCCACCGCCTGGAGGTTCCCCGTCCACGCGGCTCTGTGCAGCACCGTCTCCCCGTCTGTATCCTTTTCCGTTAAATTGGCACCGCTTTCAATGAACAACTGTAACAAGTTGTGCAAGTCGTAATCCAAGCAATACTGTAACAGGGGCGGACGGTTCGGGGCCCAGAATCCGATGTCTTTCACTTTGAGCCCCTTCTCAGCAGCACTTTTAATAACAGCCTCGGCCGTGTAGTAGTGGTGGCAGTCAATGTACGCAGTCAGGGTGGGATCATAGATGGTGTTTTGACGACAAATACTCCAATGTCCTTTTACAATGGAGTGTAAGATTGTGCCACCTTGTGGATTTAACGCGTGGATTTGGGCTCCAAGTCTGAGCAGTAACTTAACGGCTTCAATGCGACCTGCGTGGCAGGCTATGTGTAATGGACTCATCCATTTGGATTCGTTGTCTGAAGTTCTGTCTAATTTAGCGCCGCATTTCACGAGAGCTTTTATAATGGCGCAGTCACCTTTCTCCGCTGCCATTTGCAACGGTGTGTACTGCTTCTCCTTGCCACCGATAATATTCACGTCTGCATCATAGTACGTAATGAGCTTCTCAATAAACATAGCATTACCCTTCATGGTACATATGTGCAGCGCAGTGTGACCATTGTTGTCCTGGAAATTCTTGACTGAGAGTTTGTTGAAGTGAGGGTGTTGGATGATATTTTCCGCTGTTTGATAATCGCCGGACTTGAGAGCAATAAGCATCTCTTTGCACCCACTTAGAGTAGCACCAACAGCCTTCTTACTGGACCTGACGAAGAAATAATAATTTGTTAGATGACAATAATAACGATGTACCATGGATAAACTTGGTTATGATTAGTGATTCAGCTACCAGTTCCAGTTATATCACCTCAATGGTATCACACGACTTGAACGTTAAATTAAGAGCCTCCCTCATCAATTTCAGAACAGCGAGTTTATAATTGATGCTATTGAAGGACTTGGCACTTCAGAATATCGAAAAAGGGTAGCTAAGAATAATAGGATAGTGCAGCGTAGTTCCACGGACAAGCCAAATTGATGGTTTACATATAAAGCTTAAGAAGATATATTTGCAACAAAAGAAGTCTGTTGAAGAATAGTCTTCTGTAACTTTATCCAGGTATTGATCATTGGGATTGATCAAAGCAGCATAAAATTATTTAGAACTTGAACAAGACAGGCATAGAACCTGATTGTTGGCATGTTCATTTGCCAGACTGCGTCAGGTTAGAATGGCTTTGATTTCGTAGAATAGGTCATTGTTATGATATATTAACCCTTTTCAGTATTTTGAAGAAAATGTTTAGTTTACTTCAGCACAATCTCAATGCCCGTATGCTATTGGATAGATAATACCGCAATGCAATATGGAGAGCTTGCGCATTACGGTACTGCAAGAGTTTCGTTCAGAGAAGACATGTTAACTTTTCCAATACGTAATATAATGTAGATTAGTATTTCAGTGAGCGCACTAAACTATTGAACGAGAGAATTACCCGGGTAGGCCGGGTAAAATGTCTATCACGCAAATGAGAAAAAACACAGTTTTCCTGTCAGGT
>JBCAUI010500440.1:0-13354 GCA_038406195.1 Haplosyllis anthogorgicola | reverse complement strand
CCTGTCCCCATTATTACCCCTGTAAGCTGCTCTTCAATTGGCCGGTCCTACTGATAAGTAGGAGGGTACTCATTTAGCTGACAAGCTTCTGTCAAGCAGAAGGTTACTGATTAGAACACCTAAACACAAAAGGGGGCCTTGCCCCAAACAAAGTGGACAAGTGTGGACAGGATGCACCTGCAGTGGATATGGAACACCTGGCGGCATGGTGGGTGTTCGTGCAGTGCGAGTGGGGGCTATTTTTCGTTTCGGGGGATGCCACACCTATATATATATATATATATATATATAAAAGAAACAATAAATAGTCATATTCTACTGGTTGATTTTCAAAGCAAGAGAAAATGAATGCGAGGATTTTTCAATCTCTTTAAATTGATACCATATCAGCCATGTCTTCAATCATGCAGAAAATATAAAAATAATTATTTTTCACTTACCAGAACAAGTAAGATCATCTTCATCCAGTTTATATCCAGTTGGACAGGCACAGTGGAACGATCCAATTGTATTGACACAGCTATCAGAGCATTCAGAAGTGTCGTTTTCACACTCGTCTATGTCTGAAATAGGAATTTAGAACATTTATCATGAAAACATGTACAATTGAATAACCACCAACTCGAATTTGTAAACAACAGTACAATGATTATTTAGTACAGATGTGTCTGACTATGGTACCTTTATTAGCAGTTCTTTTTTTTTATAGTGTTGATTTTATACTGACATTCAATATTGAGTTTAGAACTCAGAGGATTAGTGCAGAACTAACTGCAGACCGCGATCGTGGACTAGGTTTTATTGCAAGAAGCACACATAGCCACTAGGTTTTAGTGCAGGTGTGCATCAGGTGCACAATCTGTTCATAATCTATTACTACTTTTGGGCAGTTAACCATATTACGTCATATTTAAACTCCTAGCCTGGTTCGAATGAAAATCGTTTCATATGCATGCACGGGCATTTCAGCAGACTATGTCTTGTGTATTTTGTGATATTATAAATATTATAAATAGTTCATTGGAACATTCCTTTACAACGCACTGAAAAAATAATAACAGTCAGCACCGCTTGTTGAGTGTGAAAAAAGAGTTATCTACACAAGGTAGACTTACCCTCGCAAGTTACTCCGTTCTCATGGAGTTCGTACCCGTCATCACATTCACACTCATAACTTCCCACTGTGTTCGAGCACATGTGATCGCATCCTCCGTTAGAAAGGTCGCATTCGTTTACATCTATGATGAGGGGAAAATCAAATGCATTTAAATTAAGCTGGGTAAATGGCCAATTTTGTTTCAATTTTCAATTTTTTTGTACTTTCAAGCTTTAAGATGTTTTGGTTTCGAACCTGAGCAGTTTCGCCCATCCAATTCCAGGTAGTAACCGAGCTTACAATAGCACACGTAAGCTCCGGGCAGGTTGTAACAATCGTGTTCACAAACATCAGGATCCTCTTTACATTCGTCAATGTCTGTAAAAAGCGAAGGATAAGTAGAAGCATAAGTTTACCAGCTATCAATAATTTTTCATCTCTAGAGATGAATTCAATTTGCCAGAATTCATTTCTGTCCAAAAAATGTATAATTTGGCACATTAAATAAATACATAGACTGGTATATTTGGTATATTTGGTGTTTTAGTATTTATTCCGGAAATATTTGCCAAAATTCGTAATCCGGAACGTTAGAGAATCGGAGAAATTGCTGTGCATGCGATAGTCTAGATAGGATAGGAAAATGATGGACGAATTTGAGAATCGATGGGGGACAAAATATGCGGTTGGGATAAACACGGTAGAGTCTTAGTACTTTTATTTTTTTTAAACAAACGGGACAAAGAGAAGATAAGGAAAACGTACAAAAAGGGTCAATTTTACTTAGAGTGTCTTTGTTATAAGTTCTTTTATTCAGTCATATTATTTAAGTTAATTTAACTGACCGTCACAATGGTGTTCGTCTGGCTGCAAAACATATCCTTGATCACAACTACAATAATACGATCCGAAAACATTGTGACACTGATGTGAACAGTTTCCGTTCTTGAGTTCACTACATTCATCTATATCTGAAAATTTACATGTAAAATGTAAAGTCTAATGAAGTGAGATAGTCGGGGACCTCCGATTACAAAGGGATTGACATGTTTATTAGTCCTACCTCTTTCGTCTTTTCCAAGTTACAGAAATTTGGTCAAATATTAGACATCTATAGTTATGCACTTAAAATTATTTCCAATTCCAACTGCACTGTCTTACCTACGCAGGTGTGGTCATTTTCATGTAGTTTCAAACCCTCCCAACATCTGCACTCGTATTCAGTATCGTTGATGTGGTGACAATCATGACTGCATCCCCCGTTAGCTTGTTCGCAAGGGTTCTCCACTGTTATTGAGAAATTATAAGATGAAATTTGAAAAATCGCTTTTATGTATTGAGGAAAATAACAGTAGTAGCAAAGTTTGTGAACTTTTTCTGGCACTTTGTCCGACAAACTTGTAGTAACCATTATGTGTTCTAAGATTTAATGTGGTCTTCCTGCTATGTAGTTAGATGCCTCTGTGATAGCAGCTTCTAAGTTGTGTGCAGGCACAGTAGGTGTCGGAAAATGACAACGCGTAACATTCGGCTATTTCCTGAATTCTCCGCAATTGGTATCACAGGTTATTTCATTTCAAACCTCTAGCTTGTATGACCTATGAATTTAATCTGTCTCTTCGCACCCATTTCTCCACTGATGTTTCAAAGCTTAAAACTCACCTATGCAGGAGTGAGCGTCAGCTGCCAAATGATATCCAGGATCACAGGAACAGTTGTAACTCCCTTCCGTGTCGTTACAGTGATGTTCGCAACCCCCGTTCTTTTCGTCGCACTCGTTGATATCTGAAGCACGCAAATGAAAATTTAAAATTGGAGGATAAGCACAAGGATTATTTGCTGACTATAGCAAGGTTGTGCTATTTCCTAGTGTCTTGCTGCTAGATACTAGAAAATAGCACAACCTATGCAGAAAAAGAGCGTTATCTAAGTCAACAACAACCGGCCTTTTGCAGCAGCATAGTAACAACAACAAAAACGACAATGCGACGATGACAACTATGACAACGACGACAACAACAGCAACAGCGATGCTGCCATCAGAAGTAAGGCCTGAATGAATTTCTGCGAGTGGAGATCCGAAAAAAACACTTCTCACTTATTTATGTAATGGAAATTAACTTTATTCAGGCGATGTTCGACAACATCACGGGAAAATGTGATACCATTTACGATATCCGATTTTTGAGAACGGCCAGGAAATCTAAGCCAGGCAATAAAAAGGTCTTGTTTGAAGTATACTTACTTGCGCACGTCCTTTCATCTTTTAACAACGTGTATCCTTCGTTACAGTCACACTCAAAAGAGCCTGGGGTATTCTTACAAATCTGATCGCACGTCGGACGCACGTCGATCTTCTCCTCCAGACACTCATCCACGTCTAGACAACAAAATTAAAACAGTAATTTAAAAATATAGTTTCTATACGATTAGTAATATTCCTAAACTTGTTTTGTCGGTATGAGCTATTTAAATGTTTTGAAAAATTTGAATTTCGTACAAAAGAACAATAATTAATAGTCCAACATTTGTAACCGTTTCGATTCAACAGTAACAAGAAACATGGTATTTCTGTATACGCTTGTATTTTAAATATTTCCATTTCAAACGTACTATCTTACCTACGCATGTGTATTCATTTCCATTTAGTGTCCATCCCTCCCAACATCTACACTCGTAATCACCACCTTTTGTGGAAACGCAGTCCTGGTTACAGCCCCCGTTTCCAATTTCGCAAGGATCTATACCTGCAAAAAAACCAAATTGCAAAATAAACCCTTACAGTAATTATTCACTTTTAAGAGAACGTAATTGAATAACTGGCACTTTATTTAACGTACACTGAAGGTTCATTTTGATAATCATATCAGCAGTGACTTTACAGTAGCGGATCAAGAAATATCTTCGAGAGGGGGGCACAACGGCAGCCCCTAAAGCCCCCGCCCCCTAGATCCGCTACAGATCTGTTACAGTCTCTAAGAAGAGGATATTGAGTTAAGAGAGAAAAGATAAATAAGATCATAAACACCAAGAATACCAAAATATCAACTGCACTTTGTCATATATGGCATTCCACGTATCAATTTTTTGGAATTGGATGCTTTAAATTTGAGTCTTGTGTTATTTTAGGCTATGAAAAAGAGCTGATTGTATTATCCTTACCTACACAAGTATGTTCATCTTCATCAAGTATTTTACCATCAGGACAATCGCACTGGTAACTTCCTGGTGTGTTTATGCAGATATCAGAACATAGCAGGCGTCTAATAGTATTTTCAAGGTCTTCCGTTGCCGGCTTTTTTGACATTTTTTTCTTTTTCTTAGGTTTCTTAGGTTTCTTTGGTTTCTCTGGCATAAGGGCGCATTCATTTCTATCTAAAATATGTAGACACAGTAGAGTTTACCAGAATTTTTTCTCATTTGAAGCAGGTTCTATGGACATTTCGTACATTTCATTGCTATGTAACTCCGTACTCGCGTTAGGCAGGGCTGCACTGTGCGAACATACTCGTAGCTCTCTAATCGCCCACCCTCTAAACTTTTCTCTATTTCTCGACACATGAATGTCTTCAGACTGGTACCTACCTTCACATGAATGTCCATCCTCTTGTAGTTCCCATCCTTCATCACAGTCGCACATATGTCCGAAGGCAGTAGGCGAACATATGTGTTCACAGCCACCATTATTTGTCTCGCAGTCATTCTCTGGAATGGGTCAAAATAAGAATGCAAAGCATTAGTTGTATCCACAACCCTACCGAGACAAACGTTTCAATCTTGGAAGAGCAACGTGTCCAAATTGCAAAATCACTGGACTTGCCATCGGCATCCTAATTCGGCAAAAATGACCTGTAAGCGCAACTTTGATACAAGCACTAAAACTTCTAATACCTTCGGAGAACGTTATTAGCTTATGGAGACTCAGAGTATAACGAATTGCTACATTCGCAGCTGGAACTCAACTGTAGTTAATAGACTACAAACGTAAAAGACAGCCACATAATAAATAGTTCAGACAAAAGACAAAAAGAACGGTCACTGAAGTTTATTACAGACCATTTGTGACCTGATTCACTGACGGGGTCAACTTAATTCAATTTCGGAAAATAATCTTAATTAAACGTTTCAACCAACTATTATACGTACACGAGAACTTTTGCCGAGTACCTTTTGTTACATTACGTACCCATTGCTGATGTGTAACTGTCACACGCATCATCCAATGCAAATTTACAAACAACAGCATTTGACGGATCGCTAGAGCTACTGCCGTACCAATTTCTCGAAGATGCGTCCTCCGTTATA
This sequence comes from Haplosyllis anthogorgicola, assembly GCA_038406195.1. Taxonomy (NCBI): domain Eukaryota; kingdom Metazoa; phylum Annelida; class Polychaeta; order Phyllodocida; family Syllidae; genus Haplosyllis; species Haplosyllis anthogorgicola. Next base: position 7,953 of record JBCAUI010500440.1, on the reverse strand, counting down.
TCTATCATTACAGCCTAACAAGGTAAATAAATATTAAGTGATTATTCATTATGTCTCCTATTGGTTAATCTGTCAGTGGAAGAAAATCTGTCAACTACCCTTATATTCTGACCTCTGAAATAATTCTTCTCGTGATTGTATCATGGATAAAAAAAATGTATTTCTGTCATGTAAAACTGTTTGTGAGCTGACATTATTTCTAATAAGTTAACATAAAGCTTTTCGAATATCAAAAACTTATAAAATCCTTTAATAAGATTATTACATAGAGTAACTTGAGAAAATATTACAAAATAACAATAGTTAATGTGCAAAAATAAGTGTAAACTAAATTAGCATCAGATATGTAGACAAAGTCAAAATGAAGAGGCATAACTATTTCACTTGAACAAATTAACCAGTAATGCATGATTGCTAATCTCCAGCAAAGCCAACCCATTGGCAAATATATAATCGTTTTCATTTCAAAGTTTGAAGTATCGTCCATCTGTAGCTTACATTGTGAGAAGGTCTTGGCTGTCCAGGGGAAAAGCTTGAAAATTTAACCGGTGGCCCATTCGTGTATGTAGCATCTGCTACACCGCCATTTACATCTAACCCTGAAAATAAAAACGTGGATGTCAGTGACCTTCCTCAACTGGCAAATAGTATTACTGCTACTCCAGAAAACTGAGGAATATTTTGCCCAGCCCCCTCCCCACCCATTTAAATTTTGAGAGACACCAAATTATTCGAAAGACTAGATTTTAACAAGCACTTCAGAACTTTTTGATGTGCACCTCAGACTTACCGAGCCATATGAAGAAAGCGCCGGTTCTGTCCTTTCTTTTCACACTTCTTTTTTTCCTGTGAATGGATTTCTCCATTGAGCCATTATCTTAATAGATCTACATAGGTGCAGAACGATAAATGGGTCCTATTGGGACAAATTCGCATTATATGCACGCATTAACTGCTACCAATATAATTTGTTCAAAATAAAATATATGTACCAGTGATTGGTTCTGTGAAGCAAAGGGAAGTGCTCTTATTTCTGTATACAAAAATCTCACACATGTACCTTGATTCGGGAGCCAACATCAATTCCGATGCCAGTTTTTCTTCAAGCCACTTTTGCTCCTCCGCAATGTCATACCATAGAACACTCATACCTGCCATAAGAAAGTGGAGCGAGCTATGTGACGCAATTACGACACACATTTTCAAAGAAAGAACAACTCCAGGAGTTGTCTTTCAAAGCGACAGTGTACAGTGGATGAGGATACAACACTGGAAAACAATGTAAGAATGACTTTTTTGTTGGTGCTCATCGCAGCACAGTTTTAGGACAGTGAAAATTTGGAAAGCTACCGATGAATACCAAATAGACTATTTTAAACATTAGTGAACTTATTGGCGAGTATCGTCTTAATCAAGGTATTAGTTAAATATTTCACGCATCCACTTTCACGCATTCACATATGCACCACAGAGATCTATCTTCACAAAAGACTTGCTGTACGTTCCCCGTGTAAACGGGCTGGCAACGTGGAGTTGTTGGCAAACTAAATATGGATCTGTCAGTAATTGTGATGGCAAAATGAGTTTAAAATGCATGTTTACAAATGACAAGTGGAAACAATTGGAGGGTTGAATTATACAGTCTACATGCCTTCGTTTGTGCACAACGTGTTGGCCTGACTCCGACTTGCAGCTTGATTGTAAAGGGCATATCGCATGACACCTTTGCGAAACAGATGATCCTGAGTTTTAGGTAGGCACTCTGCCCGCTCCATTGCCTTATCTGGAAACAAACCATAATGTATTCCTAGTTCATACGGATTTAAATTCAAGGCAAAGCCGTTGTTGTAAAAATAAGTATGTTGGTGCGTAAAAAATTGCAAACAGAAACATGGTCTAAGGAAACAGATGCAGAGAAATCAATTTTCTTGTCAAGACCTTAAAAATGATTTAATTCTTAATATAATTCAAATTAATTCCATTGTACACATTGGATTCAAGGTTTCTCACTTTTAACAAAGCACTAAATGTCATTACAAGTTATCAGCCAGCTCTGTACGCAGACCCGCCTGTGATAACAAAGTTCCTTCGTTTACCTTGCCAGCAGCTGTTGCCATAAAACCCCAACACAGTTATCACTAGCATCACACTGGGGGCAGAAGAGACAACAACTCCAAAGCATTACACAGAGCTGTGTTATGTCGTCCTTTTTTAATGCAAGGGATGTGTAATTTTAAAAATTATGAAACAAATAATTGTTCAATTAATGTATTGAAATATCTCATGAAAATTTAGTGCGTACCCTTGCAGTCTTCGTCCCCGTCACAGATACAGGTCCATGATCCAGGTTCTTCTACACAGACACCGCCGAGATCCGAACAGCCCAGTTCGTATTCTTCGCAATCGTGAATATCTGAAAACAAATTCGGTACTTAGGAAGATGACAACGACGGAGGTAATTCTTATGCTTGAATAAAATGTATTGCTGCATGTTGAAGTTTGTTGGAATTCAGGAGTGATACTGATAGATAAGTATTCATTCAACAAACCGCTTAAATGGCATTTAATAATTTCTTCGTTTGTCTCTCAGCGAATGTTCATAAACTTACTGGCAGTGCAGTTTCTTGGAATTGGATGCGTTAAATTTTGACTATCGTGTTAATGAAAACGCGCTGTTAATTATCATACTTTTGGCGCCAATTAGAATGCCTATTTATCTGAATACAGTTCGTGTGAGATGTTTCAAAAAAAGTATAATCTACGATGACCCTCAATGATTTCGTTTCGGGAATCATTGCACATTAATGGACTAATTAAGTAGTTTCCATTTTTAATCTTCAAATGTTTTCTTTTCAATTTTGGCAATTTAAATCAGAAATAAATTGACTGTTACAAACATTAATGATTGTACAAGAGAACGTTACCCTCCCCGCACGTGGATCCGGTCCATCCCTCAGCACAGGTGCAGCTCACATGGTCCACACACGTGCCACCGTGTTCACAAGGAGCGTTGCCGCAATTTTCAACTTGAAAATTCAAAAATCAATTGCGCTTATTTTATTTTGTATACCCTTTTAACCCCTTTTTAATGCAATGCTATCCGTACTCAATTTTCAAACTCTCCATCTAAAAATATGCTCACCACTTTTTGAAACAAAAGTTACTTACAAAATTGCAATTTAATTTAGCGAAACGCACGAGTCAGACCATGAGTTAATGCACACAGTAAGGTAACAATGCTTCGCCGGATGTAGCCCTTGGGCGGGCGCAATACATTGGTGGTACCAGGACTGGTGCCAGAGGTGCATCTCCCCTCCTACAGTTAATTTTTTTGGTTTTCTCGAAGTTTTTTGCCATATTTTACAATTTTACAGTTGCGACGGGGTACATCTTAAGCGGCAAGCTACTTTGTGACGACTAGTCTGGAGACCAGCCAAATTCTACCAAATTTAGGTCTGGAAACTAGCCATGTTTGATCCCTTTTAATCATGATGATTTGTCCCATACCCCTAATCATAAGAATTGACTAGACTGGGGACGGGGTAAAAAGCATATGGTATTTCTTGTTTATAGTCCACTGTACAGAATGGAAAGCTATGAATACATGGTGGATGGGACTGGACCTTCTTTCGTTGAAAGATGTCCGCTTGTTGGTCTATGTGAGGACTACAATGCAACAAAAGGTTGGAATGCAGCTGAAGAAAGGTAAAATAAGAATGAATATTGAGGATTCATGTTAGAGTAAAACTTCGTATAAAGCAAACTGTCGCCCAAGACAGGTGCCGCGCAAGACAGGATCTACTGTAATTGTTAATTACCGATGTTGCAGCCGACACCCGTCCAGCCCGTTGCACAGCTCATGTTGCACGCACCATTCGTCTTGTTGCAAACGTCGTTATCGCTACAGTGACATTCCGACTCGCACTGATAGCCCCACGCATAGTCGTTACATTCTGCATGCAGAAAAAACTTGAATCGCATATTGACTGATTGGGCCTGCGCGTAAAGGGTCTGTTTTCGGCCTTTTGAAATATATTGTCCATTTTTCAATCTTCATCTTATATTTTATCACTGACTTCTGATATTTCCTGACATTTTATTCGCTTTTTTTGCGGATTTTTTAGTGCTACAACCGTGAGATTAATTCGATTTGGATATTTTGCCGTTAATATCTTGCCATTGGTTTTCTATCAATGTTTTTTTGGGCTCACCTATGCATGTTGTGCCATTTGCCTGTAATTCATATCCATTATCGCACGCGCAATTAAAACTACCAGGATTGTTCACACAGTTCTGGTCGCATGAGTTGGTGGTGTTGCATTCGTCAATATCTGAAACGAAAAATTATTACTTTGTTAAAGGTGCCGAAGTATAGACTAAGTCGCCCATAAAACAAAAATGTCACAAATAATAGTTAATTTTTGATATCAGTTATGGCAAAATAGTCTAACCTGATACCCAAATAGCTGTAACTAAAGACGGTTGTTTGCGTGATTTAATTTTATTATTTATTTTTTGCATGGAAGTTCGGTTTAAGATTCCAATATCTACTTAATAATTGCAATGATTTTTATACCCATAAGGAATCTATCCTTCTTATACTAAATTCATTGAGTATGATTCTCGTTTATATGAGGTTAAAATCACTTCACTAAGTAAGTAAAACAGACCACTGAACTTGCTGATTTTACTTCTCTTTATTCCAAAAAGTATAAAAATAATTTTAGTAAAAAGTTATAGAGTATACCAATTCCAAGTAAATGAGTAAGAATTGCTACATAACAGAAATCTCGATGCAGATTACCGTGATAAAATTGAATGAAGAAAGGAGGATAAAATTTTATTACCGATACAAGTTGTTCCGTCCCCATCCAGTTCAAAACCGGCAGAACAATCACATGTGTAACTACCAGGAGAGTTGAGACACAAGTCCGAACATCCGCTTGAACCATCGTCACATTCGTTCACGTCTGAAATGACACTGGGTCATGAAAACAAAAAATTGAGCGCAAATCTATGGTGACATTTTTTCCTAATTTTTAGACCGCATCCACACTGCCTCTATATTTATTACTAATGTTTCCATTTCCACTCTACTACTCAATTATTCTTTTTCAATTACATATTTAATTTCCTCTGACTTTTTTTTGCATATAAAAGTGGCCTCTCCTAACCCCGCTCTGAAAATTAGAAAGAAATGTCACCAATGTTTTTCTCTTCGACCTGCTTTATTGAGTTTACATTAAATGAGTGCAAATGTAAATGTAAAACGCAAACGGTAATGCATGCTTCATTTGTCAGACGCTAGTTATCCTGGTGGCAAAAACCATATCGGATCTCGTGTGGCTTGGACATAAATTAGTCTATTGCAAACTGTCATTGTGCTATCAAACATATGAAACGTCAATCAAATCAACAGCGCAGACTCCATAAGAAATTATCCTGAATTGTTCCAAACGGCCCTAACAGTAAGATGTGGGTACGATAGTGTAGCCAATCCTATTGGTACTTAATTACGGTTATTCCATGTGATGTAACAAATACGTTGTAAAAATGATACTGACCTTCTTGGCACTCATCGCCTGTCCACGCCGGGTCACATGCACAGGTCGCAGTGTAAGGGTCCCCCTCACTCACGGGAGGATTGGTGGTACAAGTGCCGTCATGCCGACACAATCCAGGCGTGCAGGGATCAACTAAATTACAATATACAGCTTCAGGTTATGTTTCATTACTTGCGAATATCTTTTACACCGACTTCAACTGCTCCGACGAGTTAGTTGCTCTTCAGTTGCTGTTTCGCTTCAAGCTCGAAAACGAATCTTTCCTTCGTGGCATCTAACAGTTACCCAGCGTTTGTAACTTGCAAAAAGAATGCTTGGAAGGTTCTTGATGGACAGATACACATGTCTTGTTAAAATTTTCCTAAAGCTTCTTGGTAGACATTGATATTACGTAAACAGGAAAAGTTGCTCTTTGTTGACCAGGACTAAACTTGACATGAAACAATCAAAACTATGTTGTTAGCGGGTTCAAGGCTCTATCTCACTGCGTGATGCCAGAATTGCACCCTCTACTAATCTGTAAGCATTTTTGTACACTAATCATTTTACAATTCTGTTATGTTAAATGCAATGTCAATCACAGAGGAAAGTCGCAAGTTTAGCACATAAAGAGAGGCTAGCATTTTCATAATACACAGTACAAACTAGAGTAGATCATCAGGGCTCTGATTCAGAAGTAGCTCTTTTACATGATTATGCAACTCTCAATTGACAATCAGCGCGTTTTCATAAATTTAACGCCCATCCTTTAACGCGTTAAGAGTGGTTTGTTACATGCAGCTCGTTTTCATAAACTTTATGCACATCCATAACACAACAAAATGTAGCATTATATTGGTTTATTACATAACGCTACCAGACCAGCGTTCTGTAATAAACCAACATACAACATTTAACGCTTGTTGTTGCGTTAAAGGATGAGCATTAAGTTTATGAAACCGAGTTGACAGTGTGTCTTCATAAGCTAGACACAAGCTAATTTTGGTGCGGTTAGCATGCGTTGAGCTTCCCGTGAGCGTGCGCTTCATTTGGCTTAACATAACATCGTTATCGTCGGTGTGTTAAGTGTATGAAGATGCACTGTAACATTACATCGTTACCGTCGGTGTGTTAAGGGTGGTGCGTTTAGTTTATGAAGATGCACTGTAACATTACATCGTTACCGTCGGTGTGTTAAGGGCGGTGCATTTAGTGTATGAAGATGCACTGTAACTTTACATCATTACCGTCAGTGCGTCAAGGGCAGTGCATTTAGTTTATGAAGATGTGCTGTTAACAGTACAGTGTTACTGTCAGTGCGTTAAGGATGGTGCGTTTAGTTTATGAAGATGCGCTGTAACATTACATCGTTAGTGTCAGTGCATTAAGGGCGGTATGTTTACTTTATGAAGGTGCACTATAACGTTACATCATTACCATCGGTGTGTTAAGGCCGGTGTATTTAGTTTATGAAGATGCACTGTAACATTACATCATTACTGTCAGTGCGTTAAGGGCAGTGCATTTAGTTTATGAAGATGCGCTGTTAGACATTAGACTTACACGCTGCTATCCTGTTTCTGCTGTCTGCTACAAAGTGGTTGTACATCCCGACAATCCCTATTGGATTCAGCGCGCAAGTCGATACCTCTCTTATTAACCTGTCAACACCTGGAAAATAAAAGGGTTAATATTACTAGCATGGTTAATTGCCGACTCAGTAGCGGATCCAGGGGGGGGGCTTTAGGGGACTGGGCCCCCGTCATTGTTAAACCATGTTTATCCGCCATTTTGGACCCCCTAGCCCCCGTTGAATCATGTTTGGCGGCCATTTTGGGCCCTCCGCCTTTTAATATTTTCCTCTAAAACGCTATGGAAATGAAAGAAATTTTGGCTGTTGGAGGGGGTGCACCTGGTATATTTAATGTCCGGAAAAAGGGCACCAGTGACCCCAGACTATTAGAATACTAACCAAACCCGTAGTAGAGAATCGCCCAGAACACCAGCCACAGTCTCTTGTACCAGGGAACCAGGTGACCGACGCCGACAGCAAACTCCCGGTCTATCAGACTGACGTAATAATGGTTGCCTTGGTAACTGGCGCCATCTGCAGAATAATTACAATACAAATAAACGAATGATAATAGTTAATATACCCATATCAAATTTAATTACAGTTAATTAACAATTATACATTGCCACTGCAACAGTCCACCCTGTTTTGTGAGTGTGCATGTTGAAATATGTCTTTGCACATGTGTGTTCATGTATTTCCTTGTTTGTCATATTGATACTGCCTTCTATTTACGAATACCTCCTTAGGAGATGCTGATTCCTGCTGTTAGTGATTAATAGACCTCAATGCACTAGCAAAAATATAAACACAGTGCTGGAAATGGTTGCATGACCT
>JBCAUI010500429.1:0-13355 GCA_038406195.1 Haplosyllis anthogorgicola | reverse complement strand
AGAATAATGGTCACAGCAACATAATTTTTGCTAGGCTTTGAGATAGGACATAGGTGCATATGTGTGTAAGATACGAAGTCTCTATGATCAATAGTGTGCTCAGGGTAGCTGTGCACAGACAAGACCGATGACGACAACAACGCCGATGACGACAACGACGGACAATTCATGATTCTGTAGGCTCTTCGGCAATTATGCCAAATGAGCCAAAAATGACTTTATCCTACATAACTAAAACCATATTTCGAACTTTTCTTCTATGACCACCACAGTCGCAAATGTCAGGATTCACTGACCTCAAGAAGGCAAGTGTCAAAACGAGGTCTGTTGAATTTGAAATTATAAGGATGAACATACCACCACATTGCACAAGTATCTCTTAAAAGTTGAACTGAACACCTGAGGCCGTGAAAAAAGGCTCCATAAGTGACATAATTTTATTGTCCGCCATATGTGAATGACTTTCAGAGTCACTGTGTAGTTTACTTTATGGTTGCCTTCTTTGAGTATCTTTGAAGGATCTGGCTAGGGGTCTACTTTCGTGGGAGGCGCGTGCTTTTAGTCTGAATGTTTCGTGCGTTTTAGGTAAAACATTTCTCGCGTGTATATATGACTGTGTTTCCTGTATTTCTATCCCTCAAAAATGTATCCAGCTGCTGCATTCAGGTAATTCATTCAGCATCAGGATCACTGGGAAATCCCCGAATCCAGTTAGAAGTAAGAACCATGCCCGTACGGTCTGCCCTGGGCAGGGATTACATCTTCGAATCAGTGAATGTATCAAATCGATGATTACAATAACCTTACACTAAATCTCGACAATCTTTTGCAAGAAACATTTGCTCAATGTTGATCAGACAGTCTTTCGATTTACGTTCTTAAACGGCGTGAATTGCAGCTAAAAGCTTAGGCCAGACTTTTTTTATTTGTTGGATTACGTTTCCCGCCGCTCTCAAAAATGAAGAAATCAAAAAAAACCCCAAAAACCTGAATCAGAGCCCAAATAATACAAAATCATAACTTCCGTCACTTCAACGAACATCGTTTGGAAAAATTGTTCATCAATTTTGTGAATTTTAATCAAAATTACAAAAATTTACAGCAAAGTCTTTTTTCTTTTTTCTTTTTTTCCGGTCGCCGCTCTGAAAAATTTCTTCCAATGATATGTAATCCAACAAATAAAAAAAGTCTGGCCTTATGTGGCTTGTAAAATGTTTTAAGGGCCTCATTGCTAGTATTGACTTTCAACTGAAATAGCTTTTATGAGTAGAATTGAAAGCTGATCAAATAGCAGTAATATAATTCTAAATGCACTTACTTGTCGTTCTTTTATCAAAACAATATGTGCTTCATGTAATAATGAAATTGTAAAATGTTGCCAATACATAAAGGCAATTACGTACATTTTGCAAACGAAATACAAATAAAACCATTCAAAGTAAGATTTAATTGCAATTTTATGCAATAACATTCGTGCAGTTCCATAAAATATAATCACATACGGTATGTAGAATCATGTTCTGTAAATTTCTGTTCACCTGTTTTAAGTGTTCATTAACACTGTAATACTCTACAACCACATTTAAATTTATTTCGGTGTATGAAAGTAGCAAGTAGAAATTAAATTACACCTCCAATAGACCCCATACCAAGTAAATATGTGCGATCACAAAGATAAACAGCAATTTCCAAAAGCTAGACCTTGCAGTTAAATATTTGTTTCAATTTTCCTTTGACGAAACGTTGCATAATTGTACTCATTAGATTTTTCGGACACACGAAATGGATTTACCTCACACACTTCATAGTTCGTCTCACTTTTTCATTTTTGTCATTTCGTTTAATACCCCATTAAAAGCAAGTTACGTAACTATTTCACCAAATATGGTACACTTAATAATATCACTGTTAATTACTGCTGCTTAATCAATTAAATAAAGGTAAAAGATTTCTGCTTGGCAAAAATTATCCCCATGCTCCGCTTCAAAAACCAAAATGTCCTAAATTCAGATGAAATCGCAATCAGCAATAAATGGTAACAATTTGTGTTCAAGTAGGTAAAATATTGCGAACTGAAATAGTTAAACGATGATTTTACAAAACGGCAGTTCGTGCGTTGCAACACAAAACTGTGCGTGATAACACATAACTTCAACACTGATGTGCCCATTCAACCCAAATACCGTATTTGTCTGTTTACTGGCGCATGCGCGATCGGCCTATTTTTTTAGGTGCGCCTTATTTAAGTCACCTCTCAGACGAAATTTTTAAGCTATGTTCAGGCCAGCGGTAGATAAACTCTTTATTATTGCATCCACCTCATACACTTGTCTAAATATTGTGTTTGATATGATGGATATTTCATAATTCACCCTTCTGTAGGCAGACTTTTTGCAATTACTAAGAATTTTTTATCTCCTTGATAATGTAATAGTAAATTTATTATCATCGACATGTATTGTCGCCAGAAAATTGTGGATTTCACTCAGTTACAATGGCAAAAATTTCGGTAAATGGATCCAAAAAAGGGGGGTGCGCCACAATTCGGGCATGCGCCATAAAAGACAAATATGGTAATAAGAGTTGTCAGAAAACTGCGATAACGACTGAATGACTGACTGATCACACTGCAAAAATTCATATGCAGGATTGCAACACAGAACGACGGCTTATACAAGTCGACTGTGCAATTCGTTTTGCAAAATTCTTCTACCCATTTTCTACACGCTGCAATTTCTTTACACATAGAACAACGATAGATTTATACATGCAATTTTACCATGAAATACAATAAAGTTTTCTTTTAGGATTATGTGTCAGCTATGTGTCCCAACAATGTTCAAAAATATATTTGACACTTGTGACCCCCTACCCTAAATTCTGGGGGGCATTTCCTCAATACAATGCACTGTAGCGTCAACGCTGCATTATGGCCGATTTTACGAAAGAGTTTCTATTAAACATTCTGTATCAAATTTAACCCATATTTTCAGACCACCTGTTATTTACCACTGCACTAGTGGTCGTAAACGATAGGATTCGCTTTACAAGCAATTTTTCTTGCAGAGTGGAGATTAATCAACAAACCGAATTTACGCAAGTCTCGCTTATAACTTGTTAACATAGTACTTAACCTGTGCATTAGCATAAAAATGTTTGTGAATATCAACAGGATCTTGAACTCGAAATACCTGCCGTTTTGCCTTTATGAAAAGCTATGAGCTAGCAGTGGATTTTTGGCATTATCTCCTGGCATTAGGCTGCCGTGGGACCTAACAACGCATCAAACAGGCAAGTTTCTATGATAATTTGGTCGTCGGGGGATATTGTAAATTGTCACAGGCAAGCTGATGACGGCCAAATTTTATGTATGTATCTTGCTGCATTGTCTGTAACATGTTTAATGCATTTACGTTCTGATGGGGAAAGATAATGGGAACCTTCTTGTAATACAATTACAGATAAAGTATTACGTTCGATATGCTTAGCAGCCGACAGCAAGGAATTTCTTTGTTCTCGTGAAATGTCTGAAATAATATTCGCCATGTATGAAAAGAACAAAATATCGCACACGCCACACGTACAACCCTGTTCTGCTAAATTATCAAAATGATACACAAATGACGAATTCCCATTGAATATATACCGTTTAACACGTCTTACGTAAAGAATTGGAGATCCCACAAAAAGAGGTACAGTAAAACTCCTCATTAACGGCCACCCTTCTTTACGTCCACTCCTAGTTTACGGCCATGTTGGCTCCAAACATTTTCTTCAAAACTGTATCAAAATGCAGTCCTCCTTTACGGCCACTCCTAATATACAGCCAAATTTAATGGGCAAAATGGGTGGCCGTAAAGGAGGAGTTTTACTGTAATTTCCACGTGTCTCATTCGCTTTCATATATGCTGCCTAATTTACCTTTCAGAAATAGATGACTTAAAGGTCGGTTAGTCGTCAATTGACAGATCCATCGTTACTTTTTTCGCACGTTTTCAAAAGAAAAAAAATCACCAAATCCTTTTGTGGGCTAATTTTACAAAACATGGCTGGGATACATTTTGCACCAGATGCATGAAACTGAACTGACTTTAATTGCAAATGCAATTGAATGATGACAATTTCTCCTAATCTCCATTTTTTCATTTCTAGCTGCCTCTTTCTGTTCGTCTGTAACTCAAAACTACATACAATACCAGACATAATTTCATCAATCTGTGGGCCAATCTTGTACCTAAAAGCATACGAAAAGAGGAAGGTATAATTCCACTGGCACATTTTCCTGTCCATTTCCCCAGGAACTGACTCTGGAAGCCGCGTGCTCATCTTCTTCTTCCTCCAAACGACACAACCGGAATCAGATCCGGACTGGTCACGATGCGACTAAATTCCGGACAGGTAAAAGATCAAAGGGAGTCTGCCGACATCAAGAAGAACATATTAGTTAACAAGACACAACTATATTCAGGTATTTGCCGTCGGAGCAACAGGTAGATTTATCCCAGTGAAGAGTTTGCGAGAAATCAACAGAATCCGGCCACTGTGACTTTTGAACCCTTTGATTGAACAGTATCAATAAAAGAGACTTGATGTTAGTGTTTTGCAAAACTCATCACGATTTTTTAGCCTGTAAAGGCATTAGATGAACACAGATAACGCTCCAATAACATGTGTCTAATAGACTAACAATACACTACTCAGGATAAACTACATGCACTGAGGTTATTAACTGTTCAGTTGTAGATCTATGTTTAGTTACATAACACCAGATTTTTTTACTTCTTAAAAAGTTAAAATACATAGTATTTGAAATATTTACAAATATCTACAATGGTCTAAACATACAATAAAACAGCGATTGGTATCCCTGCTTTCTTAAAGAACAGTGTACTCACATTTTGCAAACACTTGGCGCTATAACGACCATTAGTCAACGTCTTTAGTCAACACCCAGAATATCAGCACCTCTTCATAAACTAAACGGTCAATCCTTATCTGACAAACAGTAACGCTGTAATGTTAAGCCAATGAGACTAACGCTCATGGGAAGTTCAACGCATGCTAAACGGACCAAAATTCGTTTCCGTTTAGTTTATGAAGACGCGCTGTATGACTTCACATTTACCCGTGTGCATAGTACACCGGCGGATCCAAGGGGGCGCTAGAGGCGCGCGCGCCCCTCTCCCGTGCAGCCCAAATTTTCTTCATTTTCATGCAGTTTTTGGCAACTTTTATGCAAGACATGGGTAAATATTGGGGCGCCCCAAGGCCTCCCCACCCCTCCTCGAGAAATCCTGGATCCGCCAATGTAGTAGTTACGTCATTTAGGAAATTCTTTGGCACCCACAACACAAAAGTGTGTTGGTCAATTCTTCACTAGTAAATTCACATTTTGAAAGAAAACGCTTTTACACCGTTATCCAAAAAACAACATTATAAATCTATATATGCTTTAACCCTGTAGAAGAATGATGAGGCAGGTGTTCACTCAGGTATTCAGTGAAGTAGAATCTGGTGATAAACACGGCTTGATGGATCACCAAGACTTATTAAACCTGATTGCTTAAAATTCTACATTCCAAAGGGTAACTACAATACTGTGGTAGAAATTTCCAACTACGTTGCTTGTGCAGAATATGTTAGCTTTCTTCTTCATGGGAAAGGGTTGAAAGGCATAGTACTGAAACAGGTATCTGGTCAGATGAGTTAGACCTTCCCTTGGTAGATAAAAACGCATAATAGTGCACATAGGACAAAGGGTAACAAAGACCACATATCAAATATAAAGGTTAGGCGCAACGTTATGGATGTCAAGACTTTGGGTGAGTTCTCTGCCACGGGTTAAGACTTGTGACTAAATTTGATTTGAAATGTGTTTCAAATTGCTGATATATTTAGTACATTTGGCAAAGCACCACACTATCCAAAATGTAAATAAGACATAACTGATTAAGTTATTCCTACGGCTATTACGCGGAAGACCTATTTATTGAGCTAATTTTTATAAAGATGTTGACTTGCTCCTTGCTGGAAATTAGTGTAATATAATCTATTCAGTAGACCAGTAAAATTCAAACTCTTATTTCACGTTCAATTTCGAACAAAATGAGCATTAATGAAAACCAAAATCTATGGCTGGGCATATTCTTTAATTGATTACATTTAGTGTTATTCTACAGTGAACTCTTTATTTTATACGACTCAAAAACATGCAGCAAGAAGGCAGATTCTACTGCATTGTTGATATTCTGATGAAAATAGATTGCACATGAAAGTTATTAGTTATTAAAATAACGACTAATTTATTTGGCAAGTTAACTTTGAAGAAAAGCAGTTAACAAATATTAAAAAAAGACAATTAGATAAAATTAACTTAGAATTGACAAAAGAATTCTATGCTGTGCTATAAGACAGCATGCAAGTTTACTGTTCCCAGCTCCAGAAATTCTTATCAATTTGGAAACGTACAGAACAAAGAAAAACATAAAGATTTCATGCTGTGCTTTTGATTTGTTTTATACCAAAATTTCATCCTTTGAAAATCAAGAGGATTTTTTTAATGTGGGTTTATTTCGAGAGATGAACTGCGTGCATTTACTTTGAAATCTCAATACTAATCAGAACTTTTATTATGGGCATAAATGCACATGTTGGGCTATAAAATAAGTTTATGCTACAAATTTAGATATTTATCAATGCAACACCATATGTAATCCGCACGGTGAGACAGATGGTTCTCACGCAATTCAGTCATTATTTAACCATCATTACAGGTTTTTTCCTAATTATTTCACAAGCCTAGGCAAATTTGCCTAATTCTACAGCAAAGTGAATAGTATTTTCAAGCTAAAGCTAATAGTAGTTACTTCAAATTGTACCAAATTTAAGAATGAAAAACAAAATCAATAATCTTCCCAGTTACTAATTTTAGTGAGCATACTAAAAGTAATATCCACTCATTTTCCAAATTAGGCAAACTTTGCCTAATTTGGTTGACGAAAATAATTTGGAGAAACCTTCAGTGAGGCAGGATGTAGAAACTTTCGAAGCTCCGCAGAACAAAAAATCGTCAGTTTGTCAGATCATTAATTTTCTATCAATTTTATTTCAATTGAGTTTTAGTAACTCAGCATGAAATTCAATTGAAATTCAATTGTTCCAGGACCTTAAATATTTTATAGTGATCACTCAAGTTTTTCATTTTCGAAGCAATAGGATACTTTATCTGGTGTTTACATAACAAATTTTCAAGGATCCCAGCCTATTACAGGCAAAATTGATGAAAAATCCATTCATTTCTACCCCCAGTCACTGCACAGTATACATCCAGCCTTCTTGTCGTTTGTTAAACATCTTGTGCCCATTTGAGGATGTGATTCCTTCACTGTCTTCACTGCAAATGGCTAAGCAGTTACAAAACTACATCGATCTACCACCCTAGGCTGCTTAAACTACCCTATTTTTAAAAGAGCCCTTTAGGACATCCTTACAGAGAAATGAACAGAATTTCTTGACTGAGGATGAAATGTCTGGTTAAAGTTCTTCACTTTGAGAATAATAGGTTCGTTTGTCTGAGTCAAAAACACAGCATGGAATTCCATAAAATAGACAAATATCAATGTCACTGCGATTCGGTACCAGTACGATTGTCTAGTTATTTAATTGGTATTATAATTGAAATCTGTTTCGGACCGTTAATTCCCCCAGTTAAAGTTATTTTAGCGCATCAGAACATATATCATTACACACAGCTCATAAAGAGTTCACGGTGAAAAATAATAATATGCTAATTACAGATCATAAAATTACTATTAAAAGTTAACTTTTAATAGTAATTAATAGTAACTTTTAATAATAATTTCATGATCTGCCAGTAATTTTGAAAGTTTGCTAATAGCTTCTGAATCAATTTGGGAATAGTTGATAAATAAAAATATGTGTATTTTTGAACAATATAATTTTACGCCGTGCTTTTATGCGCACTATGCTGCATGGATAGAAATCATTTTGTTTTCAGACGACAGAGGACGAAAATCTAATCAATACTTGAACAATAACATTTCATGCTGTGTATCAGTTTGCAGTAATAACAAAGAGTAAAGTTCATTTGTTCGCAAAATTTCAATATTGACAGAAATTTCAGCAGCTGTTTAAACAAATAAATTAAAGGTAATTAATTAAAAGTAATTATATGTAAAGTATTGTGTAAGAGTCATATTGGCGTATTATTAAACAAATTGAATGTATAATTAGAATAATGTTTATATTTATCAATTTGAATAATTTGTTGCATTGTTATGTTGCACATACAACTGTTCAACTGTTATACAATTGAAAGTAAGTCAATGAAATAATTTAATAAAAAAAACCACAGATAATCGCGTTACAAAACATCCAATATATTTGTCACTCTACGGGGATTTCGCGCAAGAAGACGCCGCCCTCTGGGCATCAATGGGGTTTCTTGATATTGCAATAGATATTTGGACCGGGCTTCTTCAAAAACAAATACATTTGGGTGTTCTCTATTGTTTTCGAAGAATAGTCCCTAAATTAAGATTAATCTATGTACATCTTTCAAATGCTTCGATATCTGAATGAGCTGTTTTCCTTTGCCTGCCTGGGCAGATTATGTAGATCTAGAATTAGGTTAGGTAGAACAATTAATACTATTTTTAATACATGACTGATCAAATGTCTTGAAAAGAACTAGCCATGAACTTTAAATTATTGACCACTGTCAGTTAATCTACTAATAATAGTACAAATTCTCGCCTATTTTACCTTTGCTACCTTATCTGCCTTAATGAGTAGATGAAATAAATGGGGAAGACATAGAATAGCATTGCACCTAGGTTATACAATTTCTAATTGCAGAGCTCTACATCAGTGGAACGTCACACAACGAGTACTGAAGTGGATTAATCAGGAAATGGACATTCTTGCACAGCCCACTGCATATATCATCCGAGTGTGTAATGAACACAGTAACTAAGGAGTGATATACGACACAATCCAGATTTAAATTACATTAACAATGGATTACACTGGATACAATGCAAGTAACAACAGTTTCCATGGAAACGGTTTTATGAATAACCAAGGGATAGGGCGGGATGGCAGTGTCTATAGTTACAATAACTATGAGGACAACAATGGTTATGAGAATTATCCAAGCAACACTGTTGGTAACAATAGTAACGGTGAATATGGAGATGAGTATTACTATGACTACGGAGGGTTTGTCTACTATGATTATCCGGAAGACAGGGCCACAACAGCAGTCAACTATGTGAGTACTTTTCTCCAATATTATACTGAGGTTAACACAGATGAGTGGGGGATAAGTACCGTATATCTTTGAATTAAGGCGCATTACCTAATTATGGCGGACCCCCTTTTCAGCAGACTCATTGAACTTTTTTTATTGTAATGAGTTATGATCGTTTTATGAGTGCCATGAGTTTCAGCATTTTTTCTGATGCTATGTTCATTGGCATGCTTCTAAATGCACAATGAACATGCAAGGGATTAGCAACAGTGTTACTCTAAGACATACTCAATAAGACATAATTATCAGGTCAGACCAAGTTTGTAAACATTCAATGACAAACCTGCCAATCACTAATGAATGAGGGAAATTATCCAATGAAATCCAGAGAAGGTCTGGAGAGCACAGTAACAACACCCATCTAAGTGCCTTTAGTTCAGAAAATAAATCGTATTGTTGGGGCGATGGAGTCATTTGCTAGGAGTAGTAGCGCAGAAGGGGAAGGCTCCAAGTTCATCTAATGTGTGACATAATAGGCAGGATTGTTTGACCGCCTCTTTTCTGGATTGTTACAACTAGAGTTGAATTGGATTAGGATATAATCCTCGTCTCAAGAGCTCCCGTGACGGCTCGTGTCTGGGTTCTGGTCAGAGTACGGATATAAATCATTTTATTGAGGCTTTTTAGCCTCGCGAAAGCGAGGATTCTGCAGAGATGGAGATCTAGAATTGACGGATTTCATGAAATGTTTTGAAACAAGAGGGCGCTGGACGACACCCCCCCCCCGACACACACACCACCCCATTCTTTATATGGGTGCTGGAGGGAAATTCAAATTTCAGGAATTTCAGACTGGATGAGGAAAGGTGTGAGACCGGACACCCCCCCCCCCCCTTCCACCCCGTGTACTTGACTATTTCGAGCGAGGCTGTAACCAACAGGTTGTCTATCTCCTTTTTAATTTCGATCTTTACAAAATTAACCAGATCTATCTATTAAATGATAGTTAGGTTAATACGATTTTCAGTGCAACCAGATCATGAAATTAATATTAAAAGTTTAGCGCCCTGCAATAATCGATTAAATGAGATCAGCATGAAATTCATTTCATGCGGGGCGCTAACAGTAATTTCTTGATCGGGACAAAATATTTTGACGACTAAATCCAGTCCACCAGAGAATATAATTTCTAACAGTGTTTAAACAATAGAAATTCAAAAGCACAGAGTGGAATTTCTTTGTTCTGTACATTTCCAAATTGATAGGAATTTCGGGATAAATGTTGAACAACTTTTCGTTCAAGACTGAATTTAGTCCCTGTACTAATAAAATAACATTGCCATTTAAACTGATTGCAATTCAAACACAATAGATTAGAAATAGATTAGATCAATTCATATGCCTCGAAAATGTGGTAGATTTGGTACATTGGATAACAAAAAGAATTAAGAATAAACTAATATGTGCCTCACAACATGATGTGCCTGAAGCAGAAAAGTCCAGGTGTTTTTATGAAATCTGGCAGACCTCGTAGGTTTGAACATCCGAATTTACACTGTTATTGGTAAAATGAATAATCAGACTTTACAACAACTTCTTTGTAAGTTTTCTTGTAAAGATTAGCAAACGCTATTCTACCAAAACTAAGATTGTCTGCCGGACGTTTTCATTTTGGAAACAATTTTGGGTTCAAATGAAAGACACAGTGATAGATTCCCCTCAGACAAAATTACAAGGGTCCAGTTGCTCCCAGGAGTCTGCCTCGTTTAACCCCTCTATTAGGAGTCTGCAATTTGGCGACTTGAATGGTACAATAGAGCTGCCAGCAGCAGCGGACGTGAAGGAGTTAAACAAAAGATCCTCAAAACCTGGAAGAGTCTTTAATTTCTGCCATTCAGGCTGTGGAGGCTCCGCAGCTTCTGACATTCCTATCTGTTTCAGAACAATAGCGCATCAAAAGCACAGCATGGGAATCCTCTCTTTGATCTGTATGTTTTCAAATTGATAGGAATTTCAGGAGTAGAGAACCCTACAAGTATGTCGGGGGTGTGAGCACCACATAGAAGAACGAATGTGTAAAAATGACTAAGAATCTGGCTTGCCAACGGGAACTTCTGGCGTAAATAAAAGCACAAAAACGTGTTCCTATACTGCAAGTTGTGGGATTAACTATGACACAAAAGTAATAACATTTGTGTTTTGAATATTTACAAAAATAGCACAATTTCTTTCTGGACGAAGTACGTTGCCTTCGTTACAGGGAATAATTTATTTGCTTAACAGCTGGTTCTGAGTTATTACAGTTCCTTTGGGTTTAATATTCTTTATTGCAACAGTAGTTCCGGCAAGATATTATCTTGCCGACTTCTCTGTTTATTTCTGTTCAGTAGAATTTCCCAGACTAAGAGTTTTAAATTATTTCAGTTTAAAGCTTTTGTGTTGTAAATGATGGTAAACAAACGAAGTAATGGGACAAATGAAATTTTATTTACAACAAATTGGCAAGATAATATCTTTCTGAAACGTGACAAAACTAATGGATATGTTATACAGATGACAGTCGGTCTGTTTATGTTATACTACGGTTTTTAATATTCCCAAACTAGTCCCGTGCTAAACGTCTGTTTGTTCCTACTTAGAGTACACATTCGGTATGTTCCAACTAATCAGATATTTTATCCGGTGTTTACATGTCAATATTTCAAGAAAGCCACTTTTTTGGATGACAGGTTAACAGTTGTGTTAAAAGTGCCATTGGTTATTAGTAAAGTTTTAAGTAGGTAGTAGAAGCATTTAGTGGCAAGGTTTCCTGCCATATATGTTTTCATCAATTATGTATAAACAGTTTCATTTTGTTGCAAAAATGTTAACCTGTCATCCCTGAAAGCTTGTTATGTAAATACGAATAATCTCTTAGTTGGGACATGCCTATTCAGATCTGTATGATAGAACATAGAAAAAGATCAAAGCGACATCCGTCTTTTTCCGCACTGCGATGTGACGTCGCCTCGTCAGGGTTATGAATGCGCGACGTTTATTTATATCGATTACACTGTGTACTTCTCATGTTCTGTGCAACATGGGAACTGTCAAATCCAGTGACGAATCGTCTAATTCCCCTTTATGATTGCACTTGATGGAAGATTGGCTCATTTCGTACTCTGTCTGAGTTGTCTAATCTATCTAATTAAACATGATAAAAATATACTAATTTCAGTAGTGATACTTGAGGTTTTTCCTAATTGTTTTACGAATGAAAGACTATGTGGTCTTCAGCCTAAAAAGCAAACGTCCGGTTCATCTAAGATGGCGGCAAATAATGACGTCATGATATACAATGTTGTTACGTTACCATATGACGCTAGATACAATGTAATTAGAGTTACACATTAGCATCATTAGTAGCCATCTTTGTCAGTTCTAATTGCACCCCACTTGAGACTAAATGTATTTTGTATCAGAGTTAATAAAATTATCAAAAGTCTGGAGACTGCCGTTCTAGTCTATTTACACATATTTTAGATTTATGAGATCAAACATTCGGAAATGCCTATTTGGCTTGGATGCGATAGGGGTGCTATCCCCTGCAACCTCTATTTAGGGCGAGGGCGCAGGAAATT
Organism: Haplosyllis anthogorgicola; assembly: GCA_038406195.1. Lineage (NCBI taxonomy): Eukaryota > Metazoa > Annelida > Polychaeta > Phyllodocida > Syllidae > Haplosyllis > Haplosyllis anthogorgicola. The sequence continues at coordinate 464 of JBCAUI010500429.1, read as the reverse complement.
TCCATGCCTTATTGCTTTACTTTAAAAATCTAGTAGTCTACTTTCCCTGTTGGGCCTACTGACTAGCCATCTTAAATCATGATAACTAGTCCGAAACAAATAACTTTTTGGCTAGACCGATGCACCTGTGTGGCAAAAACAAGCACATGCAATTTCTGGTTCCGTGTAAACAGGCGGTCTGGAAGATGGCAGCAGATTCTAAGCTGTTATTCACATAAGTCGATAATGCTGACCTCTAGGCTAAAAATCTGGTTGTGGAGCCAAAAATGTAGCAAGGACATGTTTGGTGCTAAGGGGTTAAGCAAAATCCCTATTAATTTCTATTTCACGAAACCTGACTGACGAGGCTTATTTGTTTAGCAGTCTCTTGAAGTAATTCTCAATAAGTCATTGGCGGATCCAGGATTTCCCGTAGGGGGGGGGCGCCAATCCAATTTTTCACCTATTTTCGCCCAAAAATCGAG
>JBCAUI010500418.1:0-13355 GCA_038406195.1 Haplosyllis anthogorgicola | reverse complement strand
CAAATTCCCCCCTCAATCTCCATTTATAATTGGGGGCGAAAGACCCATTTGGCGGGAACGACAATATATCTAGTTTTCAAAGGTATCGTAACACAAATTTCACAAGAAAACAAACTTGATTATGATTTACCATAGGCACGGGGCTAGTCGAGACCACTCACTACTCACAGATGTGGACACAATACATGGGGCATTAACAGACATTTTCCTGCAGGGAAAGTATTGTGTGCAGTTTTCGGACAAGCCAAGTTTGCATGTATCTGCTCAGTTTGGTAGTATGTAATTTGATCGCACTGTTTGTTGCCTTTGTATTGCTATATTATAATTGTTCATGTTCGTTCCGATTGGTGGAGCGAATGGGACATTTTGAATTAAAAGGTTCTTTATGTAGCCAGTGAATTCCACGATTCAGAACTTCAGGTTATTTTGATGGATTTCATTCACAATTCAAACGAGAGGAATTACCCGGGAAAGCCGGGTAAATAGTCTATCACGTGGCCGATCACGTGACCTATCACGTGACCTATCTGCACCTGACTTCACCTGGGGAGGGGGGTCCATCCCCATACCTCCTCCCCAACACCTCGTCCTCACCTGGGGGGTGGGGTGTCCATCCCCAACACCTTGTCCTCACTTTTTTGAGTTCATAGCGAAACCACCTTGCCGTCTACAGTAGTCTATCAACGCTTCGCGTGATAGACTAATCAGCATCATTTTGACTTTTTGTGTTTCTCGTTATAATACATGTAGTAACATTCTCATAATTAATTTCTTAAGGAAACCTAATGAGCAATCCTACATGATTTTTTTCTGCAACACATTGTTAACTATATCATTGAACGTGGTTATATTAGGTCTATTTGTATGGATTTTAAAGTCCCTTTTTGTAAAAAGACTAGAACGAGAGTTTCTAGACTTTGGATATAGTTTATTAACTCTGGTACAAAAATACATGTCTCATCAAAGGTGCAAGTTGAACTGAATAATTAAAGATGGCTACTAATGATGCTAACGCATAACTCTAATTAACCAATAGGATAGTCTGTAGACTGTCACATGACTTGCAGGTGCAGGCAAAGGTGGGAAGCCTGTGGCGCCCCTGATGTTAACTCTAACTGCAGTCTCTAGACTGCAGTGCTCCCAGTGGTAACTCTGGTGGTAACTCTAACCGAAGTCTGAAGTCCTTTTAACACTTTTGGTGCCAATAAAAGAATTTTCCCTGAAGGTTATAGTGATTAGACTGCTGGCTTGCAAATTGATGACTGGAGGAATATCCTTATTATCTTTACTAGACTTTGTAAATAACTGTTTTTAAATTAAGTATCTGCAATCTGGTATCAGTGTTGATGAAAGATCCCGAGATTCCATCTTGCATCGCATGTTTTTTTAAGCCTCACAGCTTTGTTTCTTCTCGTGATAAATAACACACACTGAAATAAATGTAGTCAAAGTATGGAGAACAAAGGTTTCCTTTACGTTGTAACCGTCTCAATTATGACTCTTGACTCAAATACGCGCCGTGTAGGAGCCCTTGCCGAGTTTACCGTCTGTGGTTACACTCCGAGCTAAATTACGACATACATGTAAGTTAAATTACGACCGCTCGGCTTAAAAGAGTTCCATTAAATTTTATTTAGAAATTGAAAAAAAAAATCAAGTTGAATGAAAAGGCAATCAAATGTCACAGTTGAATGCATGGAGCACTTTTGAGCTTTGCGCGTTGTAACAGTCTCAAACGCGATCCTGACTCACCAGCGTGCACTGCAAACGGGCGCTATTGAGCCATAGCTGGGGAGCGCACAGGTCGCTCCGTGTCCTAGGATCAAGAACAACTACTGGGATCATTTGCGCACATTTAAGTTTTAAATTAAAGTTTCTTGCATTGTAGTAGTAAAACAAAATTTGTCACTCCTTGGGCATACAGTACACCATCGCAAATCAAACTACTCCGCTCCTTTTGCACATGTTGACCTAGATACCCGCGCCTTGCCTCGTGGTTCAAAATGGCAGAAAAAAAGGAGCCTGTCAAGGATTTTAACTTAGAATTTAACCACACTTTGGAAGGGATGATTAATGCGAGATATTCAATTTCAAAGGTATTCTGTACAGTTTATTTGCTTGGGTTTACAACCATTAAGTTTCATAACAATTCGCCTTTGATGTGCTTGATTTGAATCAATTGAAGTTGAAACTGTAATTAGGCGAGCGCTTTGATCCCAGTGGGTGGGCTGGAGACCAGGGATGAAATGCGATCTGCGCGCTCTTGAGCCATGGCCGGGGAACAATACGCGCTTTCGAGCCTGCGCGCTCCCAGTCCTGGTACAACGTAACCTGGCCAAAGCTCGGTTACTCGGCACGTAAATCGGCCATGGCTCGGTTGTAGGTCGCGTAAATGAGCCGGCGCGTAACCGAGCCTGGAACAACGTACGGTAATTTATAAACTTTTAGGCAGACAGTGATGACATTTTAACAGAGCCATGTGATCTTTGGTTTAGATCATCTTTCAGCAATAACCGGTCAGAAAAGTAGGCCTTGTAAACATTGGTTTCTTGTCCTTATTCAGAACTGAACATAGATAACTGCGCACATTGGTCTTTTTGTGATCATTGCCGGGGGGGGGGGGCACTGGAAACGTACTCTTTTGATTCACGTCCTTTTCAATTGATACAATAATTCTCATGTCCAGATATTTTGACGTGCACACAAACACTCCTTGTGCCGCGGCGATGAAGGAAGTGATAAAGGGTCTGATTCATGAGCCCAATCCTAGAATCTATCACGAACGAGCAGTCAATTCCATTATCGCAAACATTATCGCTTACTTGCGGAAATGATCGTTTTATGAGCTACTTATGAGTTAAGTAAACCACCAACTGAAGGATGATTAGCATTCACCAATGACAACAAAAAGTTTATTTTACCAAACGTTATCTAAATAGCACACTAGTCAACGGTGTAAATGTGTGAAAACGCCGCAGTGATGGAAATCATGATTTGTGTTCCCTTTTTTCAACACTTTTTTCTGCACGAAAACACACAAACGAGGTGTCCTGATATGGAGCACTGACCCTCATGCCTCCCCCGACTTTTTCCTATAATTGTCTGAAATGGCCAGAAATGCATTTTCCCCAGTCCGGGGGGGGGGCTCCTGGTCAACTTTTTCCTAACTTTTGACCTGGTCAACTTTTTGCAATGGCAGCCCAGAACACAAATGTAGATTTCGTCCAATACATAGACCCTCATTGCGGAGGCATGAGGGTCAATAATTGGGTGATAAGGTTTTCAGTATGTAAAGGTTATAATTCTTGCCCCATTTACAGACATCAACGAGTGTCAGGTGTTCAGAAATCTTTGTGTACACGGTCGATGTGAGAATGTGTTTGGAATGTTCCGCTGTATCTGTAACCAAGGTTACACTCTAGATGTTACTGGTGGCAACTGCACAGGTACTATTTCCTTTATAAATAGAAAATCCGTTCGTAAGTATTTCTTGGGATATTGAAATAGGTAGTCAGTTTTTGCGGAATCGATCAAATTGTGAGTGATCCTGTATCATGAAAGTTACATAAACTTTGAATCAGTAGAATTTCACGTTTGGTTATTTTGTACATGAAGAACACAGCGTGAAATTCAGTTGTTTCGAGATATTCACAAATTTATAGGATTTTCACGATCTCATGGCTGATGCTGTTTCAAGAATCTGTAGTGTGGTCAAGGAATGTTCCCCTGTTCCACTGTGGCCAAATCGCTCAGGATTTTGTAATGCAAAATGTTATATTCTCAGATATTGATGAGTGTGAAAATCCGGACAACTGTAGATACGGAACTTGTGTCAATAAACAAGGGAGCTACATTTGCCAGTGTCCGCCAAACTACGAACTCAATCCAACTGGTACTGGCTGTGTAGGTAGGACTAACCTGCTCTTTAACTTGATAAATATGAAGTAACTGTAAGAAAAGCCATCATAACGTCATAATTGATAGATAATTTTTCTAAGATTAGAAAACGGGGCCTCGTGAATATTGCTAAAGGTTGGCTATCTTTTCAGATAGACGTCGAGGCATATGTTATTTAGAGGTGCCTGATTACTCGCGACTTGGAGCCTGCAGTGTGGAATTGGGTAGAGGCCTGACCAGGGATGCATGCTGTTGCTCTGTTGGTAGAGGCTGGGGTGACTCTCCTGGCGTTTGTGAGGTCTGTCCAAGAAACGGAACAAGTAAGATAAGAACATCTGTGACCTTTTATTTTATTATCATTTAATTCAGATTTATTCTCTCGCTTGGGTGGGTGAACGCAAATACGAGTCAAGTTATGATTATGCAGGAGAATACGAGCACATGTGTCCTGGTGGTCCAGGCGTGAAACCAGATGACGTCACTGTGGTACTAGAAGACATAGATGAGTGCATTGAGCTGCCCATGGCTTGTAGAGGTGGTGAATGTAGAAATACTTATGGAAGTTTTATCTGCATTTGTCCTCAAGGTTATAGACTGGATCTTACAAGACGAATGTGTGTTGGTAAGATAAACTTATGCTCTTGTGCCTGTTACATTATAAAGCCTCGCACTTGTTATTTATTGTAAACTGTTCTTTACACGTTTTAGATGTAAATGAGTGTCAGGTGAACAGCGCTCTATGTGGCGTTGGGACATGTATCAACACGGAGGGCAATTATACGTGTATATGCCCAGAAGGTCATCTGCTTATGCCAGATAGGAACTGTATGGGTGAGTCCTTTGCTTCATCTACACAAACTAATTTAATGTTACATGCATTCAGAAATTTTGAACTTACTGCACGAAAGGCTATAAAATTTGTGACAGAAAGTGAGAGGTCTCTAATTAATACCCCAGTGTAGCTTTTTAATACAAGTGATAATTGTTGCATTCTTTTTTCCAGACATGAGAAAAGGCCAGTGTTACTTTACTTTGCTCAACTCCACGATTCGACCATACCGCTTAATCTGTCAGAACCCAACGTCGACAATTGTGACGAAAAAACAGTGTTGTTGCACCGTGGGTCAGGGCTGGAACGATCCTTGTGAACCCTGCCCAAGAGTCAGCACTCGTAAGTTCAATCTTATCTTTCTAAGATTCTGTAAATTGCCCAATGGAGGGGGCATGCTCTTGTATTTTGGCCCGACCTGTTTTTTTTAGCTGATTTGTGTAAATTTTGGCAGTTGTGATTTCTTGGACTTTACACCATTATTAAATAATAGACGTAAATTTGCACTAAATCAATTTTCTAGTACAGTAGAACCTGCCTTGTGTGTGCATTTGAAATGTTGACCAGCTGTCATGGGCGACGACCTGCCTCATAAGAAACTTTTTAATAAAAGTTTAGGGGTGTCTCTCAAAGCAGGTTCTACTGTATTACATTTCTACAATACACTTACTTGCACTTAAAATTAAATATTTTCTAGCTAAATAAATTACCGATGGAAACCCCTATCTGCCATAAGGGACTTTTTTACACTTTTATTAATTGAAAACTGATGTCCTTAAATAAGGCATACCTCGTAAATTTGGCCCTTAGGGACATGTGCCCCAGTTGGGCAATTTACGGTATTGGTTATTTCTTGGTACTATTCGATGCTTGCACCTGGCCTAAATAACATGCATAGTAAAAGTTTCTCAATTAGACATTAATTAAAGTGAGTTATGTAATTATTGTTGATCAGTATTTGAATGTATTCTTCCTTCATTGCAGCTGAGTACCGTGCATTGTGTGACATCAGGGATCCTGTCACGGGAGATAGAATTGGTTGGTTAGAAATTCAATTATTCTTCTATCTATAGTAGAACCTTTTGTGTTTAATTGTTATTTGATAGGAGCCTAATAAATTCCTGAGGCAAATTGTATCACTGCTCTGACAAAGTTTATTTACTTGATACCAATCTATTTGATTTTGTAGACATAGATGAATGTGCAGAGTTTGATAACTTGTGTCTGAACGGAATTTGCATCAACACGGTGGGATCGTTCAGGTGTGATTGTCCGAGTGGATACCGATATGATGAGAACATGCACACGTGTGAAGGTAAGACCAAGATCCACTATGGCATTGTTTTGGATGTTGAACAAGATTTTCATGTCGAGGACGCCTCGCTATATCTCTTATTGCATCTTTTAATCAATGTACTTTTAAACATTTCACAAATATGTGTGTCCAATTCTACCCACTTTGTAGATATAAATGAGTGCCAAATACCAAGCCGTCCATGCAGAGGCAACGCACAGTGTTCAAATGTACCAGGTAGCTACAGATGTACATGCCCAGATGGGTACACACTTGCACCCACCAGGAAAAACTGTCTTGGTAAGTACATGTTAAGTGGAGTATGACGTACCTCTTCTTATTTACCATCATCTGTTGTTTGATACGTTATTTTCTCTACTTCATGAATGAAATTTCTTTGGTAAATGGCTCACCAATGGATATCACTGGACATGGGTTGCACATGCAATACAATTTTCCACATTGTTTAGATATCAACGAGTGTGAAACATTGCCAGACCCATGTAGAAATGGAGAATGTCTCAATGTAATAGGCTCATACAGCTGTATGTGTAGACCCGGATACAAATTATCTGTCAATCGGGATGCTTGTGTTGGTAAGATATTTTTGTTTTGTTCAAAGTTTACGGGTACACAAATTGGAATGTAGCTACTGAAAGTAAGTGATGTGTGTAATTTAGATGTGACTTTGTTGTAGATTTGGATGAGTGTTCAGATCCCAATATGTGTAGAAATGGAACTTGTAGTAATGTGCGCGGTTCTTACAGATGTATATGTAATGAAGGCTTCACACTGACGGAAAATGGAGATTGCTTCGGTATGTATTTTATATATTGCATTCACAAGAGTCGTCAATTCTTAAAAATTTCATTGTGTTTACCAATTCATAAATTTGTATTGCACAGATATTGATGAGTGCAGGACGATACCAGGAATTTGCCAGAATGGTAGATGTAGAAACACAATCGGAAGCTTTACGTGTAACTGCCAACCTGGATACCAGATTAGCTCCACAGGGGATAACTGCTGGGGTATGTGCAATGTTTAAACCGCAAAGATAACATAGAGATTGCAAGTCATAGAGATTTTAAATGACCAGATTGATTTAACTTTCATTGTTTGGCTTTTGTTTACCAGATATAAATGAATGCGAAACGAGGAGAGGCATTTGCACCAATGGAATTTGCCGCAACGTCGAAGGCTCCTTTCTTTGTACCTGCAATGACGGATACATCCTCAGTCCACGAAGTGATCAGTGCATAGATTACAATGAGTGTATAAACATACCTGGCATTTGTCAAAATGGAAGATGTACCAACACGGAAGGAAGCTTTAGATGCAACTGTCCCGATGGCTTCGTTCTAACGGATTCAGGTCAAGCATGTAGAGGTAAGTTTGTAACGACAGGTCTGAGCAGTTTTGGATCGACATTGACGAGGTTCAAATCCCAATCCAATGTTTATGTCTATTGCCTACAAATTTATTTAGTTCCCCTCAACAGATTTCGTATCATACCATACTGTTATACCATACTGTTACCATACCATACTGTTACTGTTCTGTTATGATGAGAAGCCACCACCACCCAGATTAACTCCCTGGAGATTATTCAAGTGACATGGTAGCTATCTCGGCATTTCTGATTCAGCCTAACCATGATAAATCTACAACACTATATCTAAAGAAGCAAGCAATATGCTTGAGTACATGAAGTGATGAAAATATGCAGAATGGCATATCAGATATCGAGTTATGTTTCAGATATACGGAAGGGTCAGTGTTTCAATACATTTGAAGAAGGCAGGTGCATTAATCCGAGGGCCATGCGAGTGTCTAAGGCCAAGTGTTGTTGTAGCAAGGGTATGGCGTGGACATGGCGAAATGAACCTTGTGCTATTTGTCCAATGCCCGGAGATGGTATAACATTTAACATATTTTCATAAGAGTTATTCATAATGTACATTTTAATCAGAGTAACATGCAACATGTAGTGTGAAGTGTGTTGTGTTTATGATTCTTTCCAGTCAGTGATAGAAATTACACTTTATTGTTTTCTTTTCAGCTGGGTTTGCAGACCTCTGCCCTGATGGCTACGGGTATGTGACTGAAGAGCTGTCACAAGGTAATATTAACTTTCGGAACATATCATCTAAATATTGCTTATAATTAAAATTTCTACTATTTACTGAATACATAATAAGTAATGCATTTAAACTTTAGATATCAATGAGTGTGAGATCAATCCTGGCGTCTGTAGGAATGGGATATGTATCAATACTGATGGTTCCTTCAGATGTGAATGTCCGAAAGGTTATACACTAGACAGGAGTGGCACACAATGCGTGGGTAGGTTTTTCTGTCGTAGATCAGATAGCGGTAAATGGATGCAAGTAAACCGCATTCCGCGGCATCCCACTCAGCCGATTGGGTTCAGCATCTCACTCATCCCACCCTAGGTCCGATACGAAGGTTGTTGATTCACATCCCTTACAGTGCCTCATGGTTGGCTGCTGGCTAACACCCGTATACAGTGTGTACTCTTGTTTAGCAGGAAGCAGGTCCCAGTGAGAAGTGACTCGAGATCATGGCATGCAAGTGAGGAAGTATCATCAATTTACATTTTTCAAGCATAAGTTTTATATACTAATAACATTTAAATTTCAGACCAAGATGAGTGCGCTACAGGCAATCCGTGTGGCAACGGAACATGTTCCAATGTCATTGGTGGCTATGAGTGTTCCTGTATCCAAGGCTTCGTACCAGGACCGCATGAAACTTGTGAAGGTATTGAAATAGGGCTCGTTAGTTGTTTACAATGTAATGCTAAATGAAAAATAGAAGTTTCGTGGTATTGTTGTAACAGAATCGGTTCAACACAGTTTGTATATAGATCTTCAAAACGGTTTTTGACATCAATACACCACTGGTCTGCAACTTAAAACAGGCATAAAACGACCAGTTATATGTCAAATAAGACCAGTACACTTAATTAATGAATTAATTAACTTTAGATGACACTGATCTAGCCTTTCCCGCTACATAGTTTATTTCTGATTTCTTACAGATATAAATGAATGTTATGAAGAAATCAACACTTGTGCATTCCGCTGTAAAAACGTAGTCGGTTCATTCAGATGTATATGTCCAACTGGTTATCAGATATCTTCCGATGGTCGCCACTGTGAAGGTAAGATGCAAAACTTTTGACAACGCATACAAGCTTTAATTTAATAAGTTACTGATAAATGATATATTTCGTCTGAAGTTGACACGCTCATATTTAGAAAAAAGTGAATCTTAAAGCACAATTTTCCAGATATTGACGAATGCCTGACAGCCGCAAACAATTGTCGTTATGCCTGCAAGAACTTGATAGGTTCGTTTATGTGTATTTGCCCCGAAGGTTATGTACAGATTGGAACTGGAGATCAGTGCCGAGGTAAGATCCCATTCTCTTGGAATTTATACACCTTTGAGTGTGAGTAATACTGCTGTACACTCGTTATATGTTCATCTCATACAGTAGAACCTGCTTTGAGTGGCACCTTTTTTACGGCATACCTGCCCTGTACGGCAGTGTCACTGTTAAATGAATTCTTATGATTTATGTTTATTTTACTTGTTGGGGTGCCGATCAAAACATATTCTACAGTACGTTCAGAGTGATTACAGTGAGCAGTATGTTGTTTAACATTACAGATGTGGATGAGTGTCGTGAAAACCCTAACATCTGCCAGCATGGTAGATGTAGCAACACGGCTGGAGGTTACAGGTGTGACTGTCAACAGGGTTATGTACCTTCTCAGGACGGCAAGGTCTGTGTAGGTTAGTACTTGCGTTAAATATCCGAGTCTTTCGAAGTAAGCAAATTGTATGTCCATATTGGAATACTTAACATGTTTTTGTAATTTACTTTGCTTCACGTGCAGATAGACGAGAAGGATTGTGTTACACAAACCTGTCCGTCTCGGGACAATGCACAAGACAAGGCAGACTTGGTCGCACAACTAAGACGGATTGCTGCTGCGTCCTGGGTGTTGCATGGGGCAGGAATTGTGAGAAGTGCCCAGTAGTTGGAACTCTGGAGTTCAATGCACTCTGCCCTCAAGGATCCGGCTACACTCCGGATGGACAAGGTAGATACTCTTTAAATGTGGATAAATGAGAGAATAATGCACAACATTTGCTTATGGCCTCAAATGAGGTACTGGTCAGTGATACTGGTTTTAGGGCAACCATGTAGTTTATGTTACTTTTATGCTGAATTAGCAAAACATGCACATTTGCCACAAAGAAAGTAAAAGGTGTTGCAAAATCAGTTTCATTATGCATGCTACTGACCTTACATTATCAGACATAGACGAGTGCCGTGCAATGCCCAATGCCTGTGAACATGGCCGATGTGTGAACACAATGGGATCATACAGGTGTATCTGTGATCACGGTTATCAAACAGACGTCTCAGGAAATAGATGTATTGATATCAATGAGTGTAACCTGGACCAGAGACCGTGTGAGTTTAACTGTGAAAACACCGAAGGAAGCTACAGGTGTTCGTGCCCTCCAGTAAGTTTTATTCATCAGGGTGATTTCTGTAATATCTATGTTAATCTAATAAATTGTAACACTGTTAGTTACATGTACCAAACTTATGCAGCAAAATGATTTTGGTTACCAGGGTTACGTACTAAACCGGGATAGTAGAACCTGTAGCGACGTCGATGAATGCAAGACTCAAAGACACCATTGTCCTCACATCTGCATTAACACACCTGGGAGCTACAAGTGCGAATGTGAAGGTGGATTCAGAGTACAGGGTCGCGTATGTGTAGGTCAGTAACTTGCTAATCTAAGCTGTAGGAAGATATGAGTTTAGTATTCACACTATCAAATGGTATATGAATTATGTCGGTTTCTTAAGAGCTATTACGTGCGGTTAAAACACTTAAGAACAGACTCTCAGGGTATGACTATTTGTGTACATTTCATTCAGACATAGATGAATGTTTGGAACAACCAGATATATGTGGACCCCAAGGCAACTGTAGGAACACGCCGGGAGAATATGTGTGTGAATGCGGTGACGGTTATGTTACTGATCCGAACAGTAAGACATTATAAGCGATATTTGAGTTTGATCTTGTAAATTAAGTCAATTTCCTTGTGGAATCGTACATTTTTAATGTCTTTTGAAAGTGAATCGCACGTTTCATTTGAGATTGCATTTGACGGTTAACTGCATTACGAATTACATGCAGTACATTATTACTTTTATCGAACAGTGGGATGCCAAGATGTGGATGAATGTGATGATGAACTGGTCTGTCAGTTCGGATGCCAGAACTTGCCTGGTGGATACAACTGCGAATGTCCTCAGGGTTTTCTCCAACACTTTTATTGGAACCAGTGCGTAGGTAAGTGAAATGTATATAACAGGAGAATTAAGCTATTTCTTTCACCTTCAAACACAACTAGAAGGAAAATTAGAAAGTATTCAAGGTTTTTCGAAATTCGTCTCTGCTAAAATATTAGGCAAATTTGCCAAAATAGGCAAACAGTTTCATACCATCACTGGTTAGCAAACTAAAATTTGTTTCTTAAAAGCCACCAATTTTATTTAATAACCTAAAACATTTAAGCATTAATGCCTATTATTTTATTAATAATTTTACTGACTGAGTGTGGTAACTAATGACAGTAACAGTATCAGTTATTGGAAATGTTGCGACCTACTTCATGACTTTATTAACTTGTTATTAGACATGAAAGATATTTCAAAAGTGCACTTACAGACCATAAAAGACCTAGAATAGCACTGTGAAAGTAATCGTTTATTCATTTGTCCCATCTTCTGCTATATCCTCATTCCACAATTTAGGTTTTTCCTTTATGAATTTTGCCATAAGTTCTGTACATTCCTTGTCATTGAGTACAATGACTTTCACGCCACGTTCCTCAAGGAAACTTTCATTTCCCCCGAAGTTGTTGTTCTCTCCTATGACGACTGTCTTTATTCCAAATTGAAGGATTGTGCCTGTGCACATCATGCAGGGACTTAATGTCGTGTACATGGTGATTCCTGGGGAAAGAAGAACAAAACTAATGTATTCACAATTTTTCTTTACAAATATTTGTTGCACCTTTTGATGATATTAAGCAAGTTGCAGTTCTGTTGAAAAGATTCTTATTTTCCCAAACTGGCTTTTGTAAGCGTAGATGTGTTACTTATATTTATGCACATTAAACATCGTCCTATTTCATATGAACAAATTTTCTTAGAAATGATGGGACGGTTTGATTTTGCGATGGATTGAACATCTGAAACAAGTTTTTGAAGATCATGGCCAGTACCTTTGTAGTCGGGTCTTCTACCAGCATTTCGCATGCAGTCTGTTTCACCATGAGATGTCGGGTCACTGTTCTGGACTCTTTTGTTGTAGCCTCTGAAAAATAATAATAAAAGAAATTAAACGCGGTGGCACTTGGAATTACATTCAAGATTCCACGTTTTACTCTGAGATTGTCAAACAATGAAGCATTGAGACTGCAATGGAAATTAGGGGAAATATTTTTCGTTAAACCTTGCTATAATGTTGCCATCCAGAGTCATAACGGCGCCGACGGGCACACCACCTTCATTATATCCTTTAACAGCCTCCTTGTAAGCTTCTTCCATGAATTCCTTATGTTCATCTACACCAGCCATTCTGGTAAACACTTCCTTTCAAACTGTGCAGCGAAATACGTGGCGAAGGGAACAGATGCCAAGATCGATTACATGTAAACAATGTATCTGTATCAAATACGAATTAATTTGCAGTAAACCTCTATTTGCAAGTAAAATTTTGGCAAGATAAAATGAACAAATACCACAAAGATTATTTATCTTTAAGATCTTGCAAACTTGCAAGTTTAGGGATAACATTTAGGCTTCAAGTGCTTGTGTTAATCGTGTCATCTTGAAAGTGCATGTTAATGCTTTTTGTACGAGACACTAAAGTAGAACTGTGTCAAAGCCGAACAAGCTTACAGCTTTAGTGCTAACAATGCTATCGTTAATTCGGCAAAATACCTCTTGTATGAATAACATTTTGTGATGTAGGATTTGGTGATTTAATGGAATTGGTTCAGTATTTAGAGCACAGAATAGCACTATGTCTTTAATTGACATGCAAAATGGTACGTTTGAGATAATACGTTCAATCCATTTGAACAACGATTCTGAATCAGTAGTATGATATTAGAAACATTTTAAAATAAATTATAATAGTATAAAGGCACCAAACACTGAGGGTTGCTGTTGTAATTATTAGTTTATTTATGGGCAAAATTCCA
>JBCAUI010500407.1:0-13355 GCA_038406195.1 Haplosyllis anthogorgicola | reverse complement strand
GGGGGGCGCCACCCCTATTTTCACCCAAAATTTAGCAGAAAGTGCATGAAAACGAAGAAAATTTGGGCCGTTGGGGGGGGGCGCCCCCTAGATCCGCCACTGGTAAAGAAACGTGTTGCTTAACTTCACTATTTTTGGGGTTCGGTACTATAGAGGTTTCTATTTAATTACGAGGTAAATTTATTTTACTTAAGCTCAGGTATTAACTTTTGTCAGTTTGAAGCACAGAGGAGACATAAAAAGCCTTTGGGATGTAACACACTAAAAGTTGAAATGTAAATTACAGGCAATTTCTGCGTTTGTAGAAATTCCCATTGCATTTCAGGAAAATTTAGAGGGAAAAGACAAAACGATGTTGTAAGGAAAAGGACCATGCTATTTGCCTCAAGAGTCTGATACGTCAGCAGGCAACGCTACGTCAACTTCGACTTAAATGATGTCATGACGTCATTTTTCATGATGACGCAGAACTTGTTGATGTCAAGCAACATGAGAGTTCAAAATCTTCATTTTTTTTCCCAACTAATTTGGCTTTACCATTGCGAAAAAAACCCTTTTTCCCTCGAGTTTCAACTACATTTCCTCGACTTAATTGTCATCAGATACCCATGTAGACTGATAAATGAAGTGTAAAGCCCCAATAACCTACGGCCCCTCGTCACGTTTTTTACGTTAAACGAACATAAATTTCTCACTTTTTTGCTAAAACTTCAATCAATGGAGGCAAAAACACACAAGTTCCTCCCTTTCTGTAATGGTGTTGAATGATGCAAAACGAAACAGGATGAAAAACTTTGAGAAAAGTTACAATTTATCTCAAGGTCATTTGAAGGTCATCCAAAAAGTGCTACATGTTGTGTTTTACAAAGATTATAAAATGTCGGTTCATAGCGCTACCAGGAGCTTCTGTATTTCAACACTTCATAAGATTATCAGTTCCATGTCTCAGATCCAGTTTCAAAAAGGGGTAAACTGTACTTTTCTTTAGTGTGAATCTTGGGATGATTTCAAAAACGTTTTGCTGATCTTGTACAATTTAGGACACATCAGACTACAATTTGAAATAAATTGTTCCTAAGTTTATTGTTTGGAACTTAGAAAAATATTTTTTATGCTGTTGCTCTCGCGAATATCACTGCAGAAAATGTTTCCAGAATGAATCACAAATCCTGAGCTGATATAGATCAAACTTGTAAACTCTAAAATGTACTGCACTGGGCTTTCCAAAGTGTGATATTGATATCCAGATATGAGAAGAAGAAAATCCAGAAGAAATCCGGAATGCATTGCGCTGGATGGAAAGACGGCTAATATCCATATTCACATTAGGACACGGATTGCTGCTGATGCATTGATATGGATTTAGCCAAATAAGGAAATAACATTTGACCATATTCAGGCTGAATTATGATTCTGTTGAGACCACTTGGAAACTAGATGTTATTTCCCGCGGTGGAAATTCTAGTCAAACATTGAACTTATGTAGCTGGCACCAGATTTTTTCTTGGAGTTAAGTCATTTATTCTAATTTTGAGAGTGTAAAAATGATAAAAGTCTCAAATTTTTTGAAGAAACAACAGATGACTTCATTTATGGAGGTCAAGGTCAATTGCAATGCTATTAGGGAAATATTTCCTCCATATTTGGTGATTTTGCAAATAATCTCCCAGAAATCTCATCCCTTATTCATGGTAAAACAGGGATTGAGGGCCCACTGTCCATTTTTGGATCCTTTCCCGTCAAATGCCTCTAGTCAAACCTCCCCAGACAGATCTTAACTCATTTTGCCCCAGGGGAGAAAGAGATGGGGAGTGTCCCAGCCTTAATTACCCTTTTGATTATACACAGTCTCTCAATCCTTGCACCATGGAAGCATTTAAACTAATTTCCCAAATGGAATTAGGAGGCTGGCTTTTTCATCACCAAAGCCTCAAGCAAAAGCAAAGCAACTTGTGGGGAAAATGAGCCTTTAAAGAAATTGAATGAAAGCGTGATCTAACAACAAGTAAGCAAGTGGATCTGGGGGTTTTTTCTCTCATTTTCTTTCCCTATTGCTTCCATATTACCAAAAACCTTCACATGTCTATTAATGGGATTGGATTATGATAGACCACTGTGCCTTAGGGGCAATAGTGGCACAAGATCAACTTGTGAGTGAGCAGCTACTGAGTGAAAATAAATATACAAGATGTCTACAAAACACCAATTCCTCAGCAAACAACCCTTGTTCTGATCACCAATACATTGCAAACTTGGTGCAAGTTGCCAAGAAATATCTTTCAGTGTTTCCAACCTTTTCTTATGTATACAACACTTTCTCTCTTCTTTTGTCATATTTTTCTATTTACTCAAGTGGCATTTTCTCCATTTTGCTGATTTCCCATCCAGATTACCTGCACCATTTACTCTTGAGATTCCTGGATTTCTTGTCAATTAAACTGGAAAATGCTGGAGCAATGATATAAATAAATTCCACATGTTGCCCCACCATGTTTATTGCAGTTAGAGGATATTGGGGTGTTTGTACGAAATGGTGCATTACCTGTGTAGCACATGCACAAGGTCAGGACAATGATGAATAAAAACAACTCTTCCACAGAATTCCTCAATCTTTGTCTTGAATGTAGATCACTATGGTTTCATGGGTACCATTGTATGTGTATTGTCTGTACGAAAATTGTACAATCTCAGAGATATTGCCTAGTTTGAGATACATGCCGAATTTGCAATGAGACTTGGTTAGCAATTCGTAACGTAACAAGTGTCGTAACGTTACAAAATTAAAAGTAACGCTACGTCAATTACCAAGCGTTGAAAATTTGAAACGTCACCTGTGAACTTTTGACTTCATTTTTAAGCTAGACTCCCACATACTATCTAGTTTCCTTAATTGGTACAAAGTGGTACAATACTTGATGCAAAGCTTTTGATCTCAACTATTAACAAACCAACAATTAGAGTCATTATGATACTGCTGCCAAAAACAATGCATTTCATTAGCCTAATGCAGCACTAATAGACACACATACATTACTAACAGGACACTATATAAAGCACATAAACCCCCATTACCCTTAAACATGTGACATCAATGGAAATTTGAGCCCTGAATGAATTTAATTGACATTTCATTTCCACAGCTGAAAGAGACACAGGTGGTAATCAGAGGCAACAATTAGCAAAATCTGTGCAATTTGATCAGGTGAAGCAGGCAGGATGACTGACTGTGGCAGGAATGATGATAATGATGTTTCTGATGTACAAAATGAGGTGCATGAAAAGGAAGTGGGAAGAGGCATTGTTTAACAACAGTGGGGAAGTTCCTGTTGTACAGAGGGTAGGGGGAAGGGGAGGGTCACTAGGGAAATATCCCTTAAACTGTGTACCCTGTACCCTTTGACAAGTCATTAGGGTTGCTCTCTTAAACATTTGTATGTCACATTTCCTTTGACACATAATCTTTAAGCCTTCTTTGAACAGAAAATCAGATTCTATTGCAAATCATCTTTCTTCCAGTCAGCAGATTCCCAGGTATTTTAATTAAGTTCTACTAACTCCTCCTGTTGTTGCTGTATTCATGGACAGGTTCTCTCATATCCTGCCTGTCTGTCTATTTGTCTGCAAAGAGAGACAGACAGTAAGTAATGAAATTTGTGCAAATCTCTCATTTCACAGACAATGGATGGTATATTTAATTAGGATGATAAATCATGACTTAAGAAGATCATGCTGACAACGGTAAGCTTCATATAAACGCATCTCTCCCTTTTTTAGGGAAAAATGTCAGTGCACCTGAAGTTTTAGATTACAATATTTGTTTAAATGAGTAGACAAAGGATTTGTTCACGTAGATTTTTCCGACACAAAACGTCATTTTGAAAAGAAACGTCATGACGTTCTTTACGTCAAACGCAATTTTATGACGTCACGTTTTGGTAAATCAACAAATATGACTTTGATTTTTATCTCACAATTTTTCTCACGTTTACGTCTTAGAAGTAAATGAGTCTCCAACGATCACAACAGTAACGAAGCTTGATTTACAAGTGAATATTAAATATCAGCAAATAACCCCTTGTTCCACAACATGCTCATTGTATTCATGGTGGCCATTTTGCCCGGGGGGACAACACAGCCTGTTTGAGGGTGCATCTGTGCATGTGATACCCTGAGTCTGTTGCCCTTGTCCATCTGACCAGTCTATTCAAACCCGCGCACTGTCACCATTTAATTGCACTTTATGAAGAAAACACACATGTTCTTTATTGAATTATCTGGGACTCATTGTGATAATGTTTTTCGAGCAGCCAACACAGACCATACACACTCACTATCAAAGACTCTGATCTAAGCTGACTCATTCACTCACAAGGAAGACCATTGGTGTAAAAATCAATCCCATCTTGTTTTAGGAAACCATACATTTTAGGCATCAACTTAAAGTACCAATGCATGAAAGAGAAAGCCAATTCATCCACTTAAGGTGGTTGGTTGGCAATATCATTCCTCATGAAAGCTTGAATGGTTCTGACCATTTCTCCTTGTGGTGCATTTCTTGAAAATAAATCAAGTATCTTAAGCAATATATCAAACAACTCAGACCCATGTTTAGTAACATTGGAAGAAGTCCATTTATGACTTTAAACACTGAGTCACTTGAGGGAAACATTGGTATTGGTCCCATGCCACCGTATAGCCATCACAATGGCATTGTCACCGCTGGCAACACTTGTATCATTACCATTACAATGTTTATTTAGTGTTTTGTCATAGTGTCTAAACCTTACTTTACAGATTCTTAACTCTGTTTAATTTTGCCAACAGATGTGCCTACATTCTGCAATGCTTCATTACTTCTTCTCTATGACTGATTAACTCCAAACCTGCACTTGAAAGACAATTACAAATGAAACCTGCATTTGGTTTAGAGTTGCACCAATGGTAATAACACTACACATGGGATGTGCACACACAACTCCATTGTTCATTCATGTATGTTACATTTCCATAAGAAGTGCTTTTATTCATTTTCATGCATTGTCTCCTAAATTTACTATTGGTAACTGATTCAGGCCTGACAATGGGAAAGTGAGAGTTTGCTGTTAAAAATGTGGCATGACATTGGTAACAAGTGCAAAATGTGTATTTAATTACAGACAAGTGTCTTGTTTACTGCATTATAATTGGTCTCTCAATAAAAATGTTGTTTTTCTTAGAATTTTACTTTTATTCCTAGATTTTAGCCATAAATTGTTAGATTTATCATCCTACACTTTGGAAAGGAAGAGCAAGGGGTATAAAATTTATACTCTCTGGGATGAGGCACGATCGAACTCACTAAAAGACCAAAGTGCAACAATTAGTCTTTTTTCTTCCAAAGGTTTCTGTCATCATGCATTTACAGCAGTTTCTGAATCAGACTTTTAAACTGCACCAGACTCACCAGATTCCACTCACACCCAAAATTTGTCATTTTTCAGTACCAAAGCTAAGCAGATCCAGAACTGCAGAGAATTACATGTGTAATTTTTGGTTAGTGTCAAGTCCCTCGCGAGTGGCGCCTGGTCCGTTCTGTTGTTTTACAAACAAGTTACGCTTTTATTAATAACCATGACAAATGCTCATATCCTGGATTCTGTTCTGGAGTCAAGCAAGCGGGTCACGAATCCAGGATGTTGACATTTCTATGTGTTCTGGATTGTATCTTGGATGAAAAACAATCCAGTATAAATACGGTATATATGAGGCTATTATGTGCGCTATATGCACCTATTCAATAACAAAGGTTATTGGGTCAGTTTTTTGCAATTTTTGGAGAATCATCCAAAAATTACTGTTCATTTTACCCTTCCAGGCAATTTTCATTGCGATCAACAGCTCGCAATTGAACACAATAAAACTAGCAATTCCATGACCCATTTGCACATCATATATGTTATTTGGAAGAAATGCTACTTTAGAAAACTCTACATATTATTTGGCCACTCTTAAAGTATAATTTAACCACCATATTTGTTCTTTAATTTGTCTTTCTCAGCAGTACATCCAACTAATTGGCCCATGACGAATTGCGTGCAACATTTCAAGGTGATTAATGTCATACATTAGCAAACAAAAAAAAACCAACTACAGGAACTGTTCAGTGTGCAACAAAAACTGCAGAAAAAACCCCTTAACTCGTGTAACGTCGTAACGCTACAAAACTGCTTCTAATATCCGCCCTGATCAAGATGTATTGACCTCGTTTAAGCTTATGACATGTTGCACAAAGATCAATCTAAAAGCTGCGAGTTCCTTATCTCGTGCTCTTTGATGAGTTCTGGGGCTGGATGTGAGCCTGGGCTGGAATGGGATGAGATGGGATGGGAGCAAAAGGGTTTCAGGCTTCCTTACTATATTAAGGCCAGGGTAATTTGTTATTTGCTTGTAGTATTGTCACGGATTGTATTTGAATAGTGTATTATCTGTGGTATTGTTACCCAATATATTTTTAGAGGCCTTGTGGATAGGCATGAGACTACTTGGTGTAAGTCATCAACTTGCCAATAGTGACAATACAAATGAGTGATTCAAAACTATTCAATTGTAGTATTCCAGCTGCGGATCTGGGGGGGGGGGTTGTTAGGGGCCTTGCCCCCAGCCCCTGTTAAACCATGTTTATCCGCCATTTTGGACCCCGTCCTTGGCCTGTTAAAACATGTTTGGCCCCCCCTAACCAATTTCTGGATCCGATGCTGTGTTCCAACTTCAATGATTCAGCTAGTTTTTCGTCCTAATTTAAATTCCCGTTTAAATCTCCTGCACTCACTTCAGGTGCTTGTCATAGATTTCTTAGTGTTACCGCTGATTCGGCTAAACCATTGACAAGTTGAAAATGATACGAGCAATAAAACAATCGGGCCTTTTTGAAGTATATCAAAGGAAATGAGATTTCAGTGACTCTGGACACCAAAATATCTGACCCTCTGGACAGATTTATTCATTTTAACAGATGTTTTTTATATAAGTTTGATACAGGTTTGTCAATGGTTTAGCCGAATCAGCGGCAAGAGATAAACAAAATCATCTTCAAAATGACAAAATGTAACTTTGAATTTAACATTGAAATTCTTTTCATTTATCAAATCCTTTTCCAATTTAATTGAAAATATGTAAATAATAATATAAAAATAATGTAAATAATAATAATAATAATAATAATAATAATAATAATAATAATAATAATAATAATAATAATAATAATAATATAAAAATAAATTCATGGAGGAGTGAAAATAATGAAACATTTATTTTAATAGTTTTTCTTTTTTCTTTTCTTTTAGAATTAGTGCTGCCACCACTTGTTACTTGGGACTGTGAATGTAATGCTACTGCCATCTTGTGAAAACAAAATTTCGAAAGGAGTTTCCCGCCAAAATCTTTCATTCTGTACGGAGACGACATCTATGGTTACACTCTACTTTCATAACGTTCTCGTCAGCGTTTTCAATGACTGTCGCACATTTTTGGTTAAGGCTGATCTTTTTTTAATCATTTGGATTATATTGCACGGTCGGGATTTTCAAAGTGCAGCGATCGGGAAAATAAAAATAAAAATAAAAATTGAACTTGGTCTCTACAAAACCAAACTGTTCATAAAAATCGATAAAATTAATATTTTTCTTAATTGACTTCGGACGGATCAACTTCTGACATCTCCAAGACTGCTGCATTTTGCCATGTATAATGTGTTTCATCTGCCATAGGAGTTTTGTGGGGGGTTTTGAAATACCAAATTCAAAGTGCTGCGGGTTATGTAATCCAAACAATTAAATAAAAAAAGCCTAATAAGTGCTTTTAGCGACAGATGTTTCGAGACCCAATTATTGAGGATAAATTATCATGCTCTGATGACGTTGCCATTGTTTGCATGTTCCACTGTTTTTGTTAACTCTTTTATAATTTGGAAATGTTCTAAAACCCAAGTTTTATTCAATATTGGTTTGAACTTTTGACTCAAGGCCTTCGTTCTTCTCAATTTTTTATTATTGAATTTTTGAGACCAGATGTTATTGTGCTGTTGTCGTACCAAATCATGCATTACACTTTTTACACATTACATGTACAAGTTATTACCTTCAAGAAACCACAAATGTGTGTTGTATGCCAAGTATGCACCACTCACCACAATTTATTAAAAATTCCTTCAAATTGAAATGAAAAAAAGATGTTTCGAGATTTCCAATTTTTTTAAGAGATCAATACCGTCTACGAAATTTAAGAACAATTGATTCTGTGATATGTCATGTACCCAGTCAGTTCTCGGGTACAAATCCAGGCATTCACCTCCAATTTAATCGTTTTTAACACGCATACAAAATTACCTTGTTTCATTATTTGGCGGGCAATTTAGCCTATTTTGGCATTATTACGACACCTTGTCTTTCATTATAAAGATATGAAACTAACTGCCGTAAAATTTTCGTTAAATGGCTTATAAATTTTCACCCAAATAAGATGTCAGTATTTGTTCAGTAAACGTCTTCATAAACCCAATGATGTTGCGCTGTAATTTGCTGGGAAGCATGACCCATGGTGAAGAAATCAATTCTATTCAATCTGAGCAATAATATAATTTCCTTCTAGGTTATCATTTTAATTTCTCTCCAAATATTTATTTCTCATCATATTCTGCATTTTTGTTTGTTCACTAGGATCCAAAGACCACAAAGACCTAAGGTGTCTACTTTTTGGTTTTGTGTAAGAGCATTGCAGACGTCTGACATAACATCCGTTCTTTTCAAAAAGACAAGGGAAAATCTGAAAAAATGCGTGCAATAGGTTTTTCACTATCAATCATCGCTGTATTTATCTAGGTTGACACATGGCAAGTATATTTGCTATGCATTTTTCATCATGACATAACCGAAATATTGAATTAAGCCGGAGGCAAAAAATCCTTGAGTCAATATTAATAATACAAAGTAGTGCAAAATTGCATCAAGCTACAGACACAGCAATTTGGACCAAATTGAAGAAAATTTTCCCAAAGATGTTTCAGTAAATGTATGGCATATTTATTTACAATGCGGAACTCTTATTATTATCCGCCAACTCTCAATTGAGACTAACTTCTATGGTTCTATGGCACTCCTAAGTGTACCTACAAAGGAAACATTACCATAATAGGAATTTAATATTTCTCCATCATGAGAGACCGTGGAAAGAGGGTATGGAGGTAAATGAGTCCCTTCGTCTATTCACTACATTGCCTCAATATTAAATATCATCAACCATTGGATTACCCGAGAAAATAGTGTCAATCAATGTGCACACGCATGTGCATTTGCCTTGTTTGCCCCCTGGCACTTATCAAATAATTCATACAACAAAAATTAAATATTGAAAAATCCAACATAACCGATTTAATCCAATATCAAACCGGATTTTTTATTTTCAGTCCATGACCAAACTTAATTGACTCATTTGATAGTTTTTTTCTGAATTAAATTGAATTTTATTTTAGCTACACATTGTATTTTCTGACAGCTTCTAAAAATGGAATAAAGCCATGACAAAGCCATAATGGCCTTCTCGACAGCTATCACAAACACATTTCCAGATAACGTTGGTATGGTCACATTGCTCGCACGATAAATGGCCGTCTAGCGATGTAGAAAAAGCGGTCAAAATATTGATTGCATTAATTATGTAATTGATCAGTATTTTTTATGCCACGTATTTCTAGGAAACATCAAATTTGTATATCAGGCAATTGTAATTTTATTCTCCCCCAGACCCCTTTATACTAAATAGGTAATACAACACTTGGCAAATGACAGAACTTAAATTTGCTCTTAACCTGCCTATTGACTATTTGATAACTCGGTCGTGACTTTTGACGTGTTTCTTAATGAAGTCAGGAATTAAGTTTTCTAAAAAGCTGCGAAATGTTAATTTTTTAATTAATCAATTTTTTCAATACTGCTATCAGAAATAGTATAACTGCACCTGGTGAGCTAACTATCTGAAGATATAATAGAGATAAATTTCTCGAAGCTGATTGATCAAATAATAACGCTAAATTAGACAAAAATTCACTCACATATTTTGTGAGCCAGGGGGATAATATATGTACATCAAACACTATGTTCAGAGAAGGGTTAAATTGTCAAAGAAGTCTTTTGTCGTTTGGTGCACATATATTTTTCGAAAATTTTGGAATTATTACTAATGGATTGCTTTCTTTTGAAACATTCCTTACTGCAATATGCATATTTTCATTTTTGCTGAACATAATGCTACTGACATCCACAGATTGAATGCTCAACGAAAATTTCAAAATTTAAGGTTGCTCGACTCACCCTTGAGCATGGTGTCGTGGTCCTGGTACCCCGTGCGGGGTGAGATGGCCTGCTCGAGCGCCTGCCACTGGTTGTTGAGATGCTGGATTCTCACGGTGATCTCCTCCTTCATGTTCGGATATCTGCGCATCAGTTGTTTCGCATAATCGTTGAACAGTTTCCTGCGAGGAGACCTCTGCAACATTTCCTCATGGTATGTCTGCAAAATAGGAAGGTAAATATTATTAATCCAACTAAAGTAAGTATAAACAATTTGACAAGAAAGTTTCCACTTCTGCTCTTACAGGAGCAGGTCTGAATCAGGTATCAGGTATCAATCCCATAAAATCATGACGTGGAAATTACCAAATTGCTAGGTATTACCAGTACCTCTTCCACCTATGATCCCGGTTGATCCAACGGCAGTGAAGTCTCTCATTTGCGACCATCATCTATGATTGTTATGATTTTACGGTCGTGAACATCAGGTGGTCTTAAAGCTTTATCAGAATGAAAATTGTGGTTTTGCCTCTGTAAAATCTGGTCACAAGTAACAGGTGGTCTCAAAACTCAGTGGTCATAAAATACAGTGTTCACTGTTGTAGGACAAGACATGATTCGCAGCCATGAAGGGCTATTCCACTTGTTCGTGGCATCTGCACGACACATTGTCATCCAATCTGATGGAGAACAGGATCTCACACTCGGATCGGAATTACCTTTTCTCCATTATGTACAAAATATAAAAGCTTTTATCAATAACGGAGTCAACTGACTTGTAGCCCTCTTTTGTAAGCATTGTCAATCAAGAGATGTACCTTTCCCATGATAACATACAAATGTTTATCAATTACTGTAAACGTGTGATATTGGCCACCTTCAATTATATTCTCGTAAAAAAGGTATCAATACAAATCCTCCTTTATCCCTTTGATATGAATTGTGTAAATGTACAAAGAATGTATTGGAGAGTACTATATTCTCATTGACAAATCCACGGTAATCAATGTCACTTTAGATATTCATTGGAATAAACTCATGCACTCAACTACAAGTAATTTGTGTTCGTATAATAATAATGTACGGGTTTTTGTCCGAACATAAGGCAATGAGTTTCAAACGAAGCGGAAGAAATATGGTTTCCAAATAAGGGAAAATAAGTACAAGGTCTGATGGAGATATCATTGGAGATGGGAGGCAGAAGAAAGTTCCTTGTGACATTGTCATTGTTTTCTTTCTCTGGATTAGTGTTCGGCTTTATCTGCTGGACTGTTACCAATTTTTCAAACTCGAAAGCCTCCGGAAGTGCACATAATCGTACAGTTCTTATTTTCGTAAACCGACCAAAAGAGAGTTTCTGTTGGTTTTTATATTATCTCTCCAATTTCTGTTCTACAACTAAAAATATCATGTAATGGGCTATCAGTAATAACATTGCCATATTCTTTGTTGAAACTAATAGCAAATCCATTGACAAAAGTGCTTAAAAGGCATTATGCCGTAGTGAACCGCACTCTGTTGAGTGGCATTTACGGGACAAACTTACAGAATTAAATCCAACATCAAATGCCAATGAAAGTGTCAGTAAGAATTAACCCTTAGCCTTTGAGTTTTCAAGTGGCGGAGAATACAGAGGTAAACCTTTGCAGTAACATCACAGCAATTTAATTAAATGCCCAAGTAGTTCTCCTTACAATGATCCTTTTTACATTCACATTACTTAAATAATCTCCCAGATTTGCTGCGAATTGTTTCGAGTCGGTGGAAAGTACTTGGAAATATTTCCGATATTTTGGAGCTTCTAAACGGTTAAAGCATGTCGCAATGCAATACTTTTGTCTGTGGTTCAAAAGCTGAGGTAGAAATCGGAGGCTGTAAACCTATAACAATAACCTGCAGGATTTGCAGTCCACGGAGACCTGTGTAGTATATTGACCATATTAACCGGGCTCACTCATGTGGATGTACCTAAAACTAAGGCTTGTTGAATTCTTCGTTGTCAAACAAGTTCAGAATTCCCAGCTAAATATCACTGGAACACCCTAAACACCCTAATATGGTAAATTACAGCTTTCCATGTTTCAACTGTTTATCTTGCACATTCATTTCAGGCTGACTTTGCAATGCTATGTGGTCAACACTCCCTGAAATTACTAATTTATGTTTACAAAAGAAAATTACGTTCAAATAATGTGTAGTAAATGGCCATTAAAATGTTGGACACGGCATCCATAATTATGTCCTTGAACGTGGAGATTATTTCTCAAACACGTGGGATACTACTTTACTAATTCATTATGGGTAATAGTACGGATCCTAATATTTGCCCAGCAAGAAGTCCTTTTGAAGTTTTACTAAGATGGTATCAATGCCTCTTTCTACATATATCCAATGTATCCAATATATATTGCATGTTCGTAAATGGATGTTTAGAAGCATACAAGAACATAAATTATCTTGGTCCTCTGGGATAACTTGCCTATTATACATGCAGCGCAAGAGAATGAAAGAGGGCAAATTTGCAGGCATCTGCAGAGGCATTTACCTTACATCGCCACGCAAAATGTCATGTTTGAAGCTGTCAAATTTTGGATGTCGATTTTTCTAGTGAATTTAACATTATCTCTCAACTCCTTTTATTAAGCCAGATATTAACCCCCTTTGATACCTAGGGCAGTGCTGCGCTCCCCTTGCCCCCACATGGTCATATTTGGATCCTGGAGGACCCTCAGGACCATATTTAGCCCAAAAGTGAGGTTTTAGAAGTAAGCGTAGACAGGGCTTTAAAAAGTGGCCCATTTTTTGTGCCCTCCCCCTAAATCGGGATTCATGGGAGTTGCAGGGGGCAGCGTCCCCTTGTCTCTAAACAAAATCTGACGTTTTAAATTCTTTGAGCATGTAAATCTAGAGGTGTCTACAACTTGGAATTGGCTCATGGTCAACACAACAGAGGACCACCCTCACTAATTGCCTGGCACCAAATAAGGTCCCAGTCAGTGAAAACACTAACACAAGTAACAATTAAAGTTACAC
>JBCAUI010500396.1:0-13356 GCA_038406195.1 Haplosyllis anthogorgicola | reverse complement strand
CAGCCTTTACCTGTGCCAGATTAACCAGGGAGGTATGTTGAGCACACCTAGAACCCGTGCTGGTTTATCCGGGGAGGCAGGTTTTGAAAGAAGTCAACTGAGCACGGGGCACCGGGGTTTGTCCATTGTGTATCTGTATGTCCTTCGGTCAGATTTAGTATAGAGATTCCTGACATTAGGCAGCTTAGCGAGTACACAGCTTTGTTTTACCAGAGTCAGATTCATTCAATTATTCACCTTGTGAAAACTAGTTTTGATTTTGCCCCAAACAAATTTGCCGCTTCCCATGAATGTAATTATTTGCGTTATGTTTGCAGCTATTTTTTTGCGTATTGCTTTGATAAGGTAGAAATTGAAAGGCTGCTGGCTGTCTGCGAAGTTTGACAGGGAATTTAGATATATTTGTAGATGTTACTTTGTCAATTATCCGAAGGGTTATTTTGACAAGCAGTTTAATTTTTGTAGGAGCAAGGCAATCGTCCCGCAGTAAGAACTAAAAACATTAAATACAGTTAAAACATTTAACTTTCAAAAGATAAGATCCTTGTTACTGCTTTACGATACGATTAGTCATTTTATTCCAGGTTTCAAAATTTAAGGGTATTTTTGTTGTTGTTGTTGCTGTTGTTGCTGTTGTTGTTGTTTTATGTATTATTACAAAGTATTAGGGGCAGATACGAGAACCCAACCAATAATAATCGCCAACCACTAACATACCCAGCACACATCTTAAACATGGCGGATACTAGGTTGGGTATTAGGTTTGGTAGCCTACAAGTTTAGTGTTATTTGTACACAGAACCCAACGCTTACACGTTACTCAGGTTAGCAGCCTTTCCCTTTGCCAGTGAAAATTCAAAACCAGAGCCTTCCAAGTAAACACGCAAGTCCCTTCAATATGAAAGCTATTTATTTCAGTACAGTAGATACAACAATGCAGTTATTGTAATATGTGTTCTTAAGATCACTGAAAAAGGTGGATGTAATAATGGAAAAACAAACACAAACTTCGTTTTCTGTCCTCAGTGGGACCAATTAAAGTCCTGAATACATCAAGAAAGTATATTCTATACAACAGAAGATGGGGGCACGATGTCTTGTGTAGTTGCCTGCAGTAAACAACGTAAATTTCTCTGAACAATTCAAAAGAAATCAGGCGAAGTGAAAATGCTGTAGGTAAAACTCTAATGTAAGGTAGCACCAGCGGATGGATTATTAAAAAAATTAATACAAATTTACAAGTTTGTTCGTTAGTCTTGATTTTATTGTACATTTAATTCTGTGATTATTCCAAATTGAATACTTTCATGTCGCTCGGACTTTTCCAGTTTATATTCCAAAATAATATAATTGATAGCTTTTAGTTAAAAAAAACTGTTCTTGTAATTAAAAATGTCATCATTTTATAACTCATCAAATAACACATTTGGTTTCGCAAATTCAGGGTCACATAAATAAAAATCTCCACGTATCATCACACATCACATCGGCATCAGCTTCTAATGGCTTTATAGTATGAAACAAAGCCTACGAGAATGAGCATTAGAATAAGACATCCTATGATGATAAGAATTATATGGACAGGAATGGCACCATTTGAGTCTTCCGGCGGCCCTTCGGCTCGGTGAATAATATTCGATGAAGGCTTAGGCTTGCTATCACCTTTATCACCATTTTCTAAGGACTTTTTCTGACTGGCTCGCACTTCCGAGTTTTTCAACGGTATCAAGGGATCCAGTGTGGGACATCTCCAGTCCTCAATTAATTTAGAGTCAGTTTTGTTTGCTGTAAAAAGAAAAATAATACTGAAGTATAAGTTATTATTTACTGGTATAAAATGCAATTGATATATAAACAATTCAGTTCTATATTTTAAATCATCCTAGAAAGACTAGCAGTCATGTGAATATGCAAACTAACTGGAATAATTTATTGGTCTCATAACAGATGTACGACTTGCGAATGAAACAAAGTTAGAATTTAGGCGTTTTGAAGGTCTCTATGAGACTAATTACAGCGTAGGAGGACTTGCTTGTACATGTATCTGAAATTTAACTGCCTACAATATTCACATGTATTTAACAAATTCTTACCACAGAATACAATACATGTATTACTTTTTTGGTTTTCTGCTTTACAAAGAGTGGCTTCTTCAACTTACCTAGCACGGCAGAAAAAGAATAATGGCGACATCCCTGGTATGGGTTGAGTGGCTTCCTGAATGTATAAGTCCTTCCCACTGTTATATCTGTGGGATTCTCTAAATATAAATACTGCTGCTCAAGAGAAGAGCAAGGCACCATAGACCAGGCTATGGGGTTTTTCTTTGGAAAATACAACCCTAATATGTCCTTTTTGTTCATTTCAATGTGTTGGTGCCTTTGCAGGGCCACCTCCTGGAAGCGAAGTTCTATCGGGTGAAAGAACGTTTCGTCTACGAGCGTGTACGTGTGTGGGTGGTACGGACTTGGTCTCCATACTTGTAAAAATACCTCGTGATCCGCAGATATTATTTTAGCAAACACCTAAAGCAGAAAGTATAAAGACAAAAATTACAATGGTAAACATGTACTTTTTGTCGAACACTGCTGCGTCAATTTTATCATAAGCATTCCGGTAATCGAGTCTGTTTTGTGCTGCATTGATGATTCTTCCCTGAATTCTACGCTGTTAGATGCTGATTACTTATTGTACACTTTTGAACAAATGTACATATCTTTGGAAATGGGCGGTAGTGAGCGTATCCAAACCAAATATAATGAAATGTCTTTCAAAACTACAACAGATAATACAGACAGCCGAAGGAAAAAACTGCTAACTTTATTGAAAAGAAGGAAAAAAACGAGTTGCAGATGGCCTCCTATTTCACAAAGATTTATTTCAAGAAGCTGCAAAATCTTCGCTGAGTCGTAAACATCCCAGAGCCGGGGGGCAATTATTAAATCCAACTTCCAAACAAATAATTTCCTGTTGTTTAATGAATTAAGTTGCTGGAGATTTCACAGTAATGTTATTTTGTTTCCTGATGCGCACGAAAGATAAAACAAAAGCCTTCTTCCCTGCAGATGTATGGGAAATGAGGCTGAAATTCATGTTTAATTAATATTTCAATTGATGAAGAATTCGCAAGTGTTACTATGGTTACAGTGATTTGATTGCCTCTCCTAATGTATCAAATTAATGGCGAAATGTGCTATAATGATGATTTCATTTTTCTATTTAATCAAGGTTGCAATAATTACGCAAGAAGGATGCAACGGCTTTGAATAATCTTTAAGTGAGATGCTTGGCAAGGTTTAAGCGTTGAAACTTGTTACTTTTGGCTCAGGCACATTAAGAGTCTAGTTTTTCGGAAATTAGCTTAATCATGTCGCTTGTAAACAAAGGGTTTGAAAACACAATTTAACTGAACCAAAATACATCAATCAGAATTTCTTCAATGACATGTATACTATGAATTAAAAAATTGAATTGTTATGTTCGAAAGGTATGTCTGCTTAATGGTATCTTATCACAAATTACAGCCTTACCTGCCATCCTTTTATAACACCATTAGCCAGTGCTTTCTGAAGCGGGTCGGGCAGAATAACCGTGTTCGTCCATTTATCGCTTCCGGATCGCAACTTGGCTTCGTACCCAAGTGTTCTGGAATCTGCAAAATTCAGAAAAAGACAAGTTATAATGGTGAGATAGATACATGCAAGCCTCTGTGGTGCAATGCTAAGAGCGCAGAACCTTTCATTGAGAAGTTACCCATCAATAGCTGTTCTAAACATTACACGGGGATTGGCTACCAGGGATCATTCGATGGAACCTCTGACTGAAAACCCAGAGGAATCATCATCCCAATTCCACAGCAAGTGGTCCCATAAGGTCATTGTACACTGGCCCCAGGGAAAGAAATACCACAATTTTTGTTTGAAGGAAAATACGTGGCAAATATGTGATACCAGGTACTCTTGGTAGATAAAAGTGAATACTTGTGTATGTGATTTATTTTACTTCTGATTCATATCGGATTGGTACTGATATAAGATTTATCACAATGTGATTCATCAACATAATTTTTTAGAAAAACTAGTTTGGATCTTTTTTGCAAATGCTATGAAACTATTGTAAACTTATAGTTTGCGAAGGAAGATATTGAGTAAACACGAACAATGCTCGCTTCCCTTTTATTGTCACACAGACACCTCATTCATCAAATTCAGTTTATCACATACAATGCAGTGAACAGGTTTCATGATGTGACACTTTGCACAATCAGTCAAAACTGAGAACGTGCAGGATATTACGAAAGATTAGTGGCAATAATATGATGTAAACCTCCTACATATGTAATGCAAAATCTTTTGTCATTTTATCTTCCAAATACTTTTTGAATAACAACACAAATGAGCAATAGTTGACATCCCAATTGAGATCTTAGTCAAGAAAGAAACTGTCTAATTAATTAGGCTGCCCATTTTGGGATAAATTTATAAGATCCAAACAATAGTCCGTATCAAGTCATGATGTTGATTTTTACTTCCATATTTGCGGACTTCATATCTGTGGTTAATACACAAAGTGTTATCATTCTGCAAGATTTTACCTCTTTTCGACCAAGACGATTCATTGTAGTGACAATACGGCGTGAACTTAAGTTTAGGATATATCAATCCTATTCATATATAAACCATCCAACTGTCACGTTTTAGAATAAACTGTCTGCTTGGATGCTTTTATCTCCTATGATATGAGTGACATATTCCTGAGATTTAATAATTCATCAGGGTCTTTTATGCACTGCAATAGCAGGCTCCTCAACATTGTCACCATTCGTTCTGGACTCTGGGGCGTTAAAATGAGTAATGTTGCTTTAGGAGTGGACATCTTAGTTTTATTGCGAGGCAACTTAAAACAAAAGTGTGTGAAAGCAAGGCCATTTATGGCTCTCGTACGAATGCATATCTACCACAGTGTTGTCCCCAACGGGAGTGCTATCAAACATTTGAAAAATACAATTGGAATTACTACCCAAATCTAGTCGCTCAACTATTTGCATTCACTCATTGACCATAATACTTGTAAGGGGTTTGTAACACAATAATTGAATACGTTTACTGTGTTATTCGCTTACGTTATCTTGATTTTGTTTCGATTAAGAACATTATAACATAGTATGTGCATCTTCTTCTTTTGAATTATTTTCTACAGGATGAATTGTTACTGTTTCCATTTAGAATGCGAAGACGCTGAACAACTTTAGTCTCAAATATAAGCTCATTAATTTCCACATCATGCTTAATCCACAATTATGCATTCTACTCCTGTCTAAGAGGGCTCATTTCCTGAGCGCTTTCCACGGTAGTGTTTGTATATTTCTCCACCCGAGGGATTTGATGTATGACAACTCTACACTTAACCTTGGTAATGACACGTCCTCATGATTCACGTGAAAATATCTCACGTTGACAATACATAATGCTACATCTTTTACTCTTAATCACTGAGGAATATTTTGGTTCATGACCATTTGGTCATTTCGGGATGCAAACAAATGAATTTGAAGGGCGCCTAAAATTTAAGTGTATCAAGTGAAATGGAAAGAAAATATGGCGTCTTAGGTCCTTAGTTCTTTTGGACTTGCATTGTATCTTTCTGGTAGTTTTTGGAAAACAAAACACTTTCTACAGTGTTTTGCGTTTCCGTTATAAATTTATTCACAACGTCCTCAAAAGCACTTTGAACTGAATCATACATCGTATTCATTAATGTACCGGGCAGTGTTGGAAATCTGGATATCATTAATAAGCCCTGCAACATAATTCAGACTCGGAGAGCCACCAAAATATTGTACCATGGAAAACCTTTCAATGAAAAGTTAAAGACGTTCACAAATAGGATTAAAAGGCAATGTAAAGCAGGACAAAAAGCTCTGATTTATTGAAAATTGTTGCTCTTAAATCTTGAAGAAAATTAAGAAGTGTCATGAATTTAATTGCATGTTATGTCTATGGAAAATTTCATACCTTGCAACTGATAACACAACATGCTTGCAAACAACAACGATAATTCAATGAGCGTTTTTACTATTTATTGCCTTGTGTACGTTCTCATACTGGGATATTCGAAGTTTAACATTAAGATCACCGCACGCCATTAATAATATTTGGAATTCAGGAGGAACAAATTTATATTTCATATTTCACGAGTACGGATCAAAAACATGGAAAATACATGTCCATCCATTCAACAATTCAGCAATTTGGTAAAATACAAATGCTTTCCGTTCAAGACAAAACGTAATGTGTGGCGACCGTGATGCGCACAAAAGGCAAAATTTGTACAGATACTGGATGCGACTTGCGACCATTGGAAGTGGCATGTTGCCCGAGAAGATATGAACAATGTATGTTTCGCTTCTGCTTTACTACACACACATCATCCATCTTCCTTGTTGTTGGAAACGGATGTATCCGCACGATGTTGGATCTTCATTGTACACGACAATAAATGTGACAGTCAAATCTACAGGACATTGAACTAAATTTTCCGAAGCTGTTTAAGATGTTTTGCTACGAGGACATTATGTGGTTATTATGACACTTTCATGAGCTATTACTAAAACCCTTGTGAGCAAGGAGGAGAACATATTTACAGCGGAAAAACAAGTTAAAGGCCACCAACACTAATTAACATTTATATTCAAATCAATTCACGTTCTCTTACCACAAATTTGCAAATGATTTACTTTATTTTCACCCACTATTAAATTGCGAAATAATGCGATGTAATTCTCTAAATTAAGTTCGGCAATTACTAGAGAATTCCAAGTCATTGACACGTGATAACGAAACTGAAACAAACTACCATTTAGATTGTTTGATACATAAGTGTCTTAATTACACATAGTGTAACTACTGATAGACTACCATTAGAATCAGTGGCGGATCCTGGATTTCACGATCGCAGCCCTAATCTGGATGCAGGGCTCTTTCACTGTCTGTTGCGTTAAATCGGAACCGATCGAAACGGAGCCTTTTACGCCCACAAGGCATGCCAGTGAAAACATAATATTAAAATTCCTCAAAGTTACAGATGTTCTTTCGCGAATGCCACCCTGGGCTACAATCTGCCGGGAGAATGTGATTGTATCTGGAAGGTAAAGACGTACTAATTGCCTGTGACACTCCTTGTTGCTATGTATATCCATACCAGGCAGTGTTCTCATACATTTTTAATCAGTCGGATACATTCCCCTCCTACTCGCAGTTCGTGCTGCGTTGTGTATTTTACTTAGTACGATCTGTCTTCACTGTCAGGTCTGGTTCTGGGCTCGTCTTTCATTGATAAAAAGCATGTATACTAAGTAATTAAAAGCTGACGTACAAGTAATTATATGCCGTGATTTATTATGTGGCTGTTTTGTTAATGAGTAACAGAGACCACGTTCTGTGTGCATTATTTAAATCTTTGTAATTTCATGTAGTTTGCATCAATTGATATTTATTGCAATTCATAACTCAGTGATAAACTGTTCTGACCTTTGCATGATATATATGCATGTTCACGGATATAAATAATAAATACGTGAATAACACTGAAAGGTGGCCTGTGCAGAAATTATGAAAAATGTAAAACTCGAAATGTAAATGTCGAAATTCACAAAATTCAGAAGGAGCTGTTTTATAAAACACATAAACATAAGAGATCATAAAAAATCTTACAAAAATATAGATAAAATCCAAGGTGTGCTTTAAATTTGTATCTTATTTTGAGGTGGATGTATGACAATAACGGTGAATAATTGATTTTGTCAATGTGTGACTGACTACACATGGTATAATAAATAGATATAAAATCGTTTGCGGGATATCCGTTTTTAAAACTTTAAGAATTTCATATTGATAGCGAACTTGATTATGAAACATGCTGTTACCGCACATGTATGAAAGTCTTTATTGCATGGACAGTGGCGTCCTAATGCAGTTAACGATCTGTCAAGTTTTGTACTCCAAATGCATGTCAACTGTCAGATTTCAACCTACACATGCTAAGAAGGCTTCTGAAGAAGCTTCTACTTTCTTGCATTATGAACAGTGACATATCTCTAGAGCTTAATAATTCAACTAGGGCTTCTGCTGTAATGTCACCGTACTTTGTGCTGTTGTTTAGGTTTTTGGAGGAAGCATTAGTCGATTAAAATGCTTTAAACCATTGTCTGGTTGTAAACCAAATACAGGACATGGAGAATCTTGCGTTTTTATAGATATTTGAGGAGTGGTGTACCGAATGTCCTAGTTTTCACCAAAATCATTATTTCTACAACAGTTTGTACCTATGTGCTTTACCAAATGAAATATATTGAACATTTCCCCTTTCATAATTTGGCAACCACACGAATTTACTCTTCAGTAAACCATATGTTTTCGTGAAGAAAGTCTCTGTATTGTAGTATCACCTTACATGAAAATTCATGAATATTTATGCTACACAGAACGAGCACCGGTACCTCATATTTTGTCCTATCGTAAACGCATTGTACTACCATCGCACATATTATTGCGAAATGTAAAAGATTTTTACATTTTGTGGTCTTTGTTAAACGTCTTTTTCTTTTCTAAAGTTAATTTTAGTAAAACTACTAATCTTAGAGATGAAGCATTGCTCAAATTGTTGACGGTAAAAGAGTAATCATTCTTTTTGTATAAAATGAATCAGCTTTGTGATTGTCATCTTAAATCTTTTATTAGTATTCATTCGCGGTCTTAAGAGTCTCACCATGTTGTCTGATTCTTAGATTATGTTTACATACTCTTCCCCCGTGCAGTCTGACGACACTTACACAATCCTTTGATACTTTGATGTAACGAATGATAATGTATCCCTGATGCTGGATGATTTATCTTCCCATAGCTTTCGCCTTGTTGTATTTCCTTTTGTGTCTGATTTCGAATATCAAAGGTGAGAAATCGTATTTAAAGGCGAACAATATGGATAAAAAGAGAAGAAGAATGCAGGGTTATTAAAGCAGGATGATTTGTTGTTTTGCCAATTTTTCATTCAGATGTTTTTCATTTTGTGACCAGTAGAATCACACGCCGTGGCTTTCATTCGAACAGTAGTGTAATGTAAACTTCCGAAAATGAAGAGACGTGAAGGGACGCCTCATCCTCTCTTTATCTTAACATAAAGGAACGAGGCAAAGTTTGCAGGTATTTCTCCTGCTGCGCCAACTCGATGGGCACGATATGGTAATGGGATGGTAAATGTAAAGAAGATAAAGGGAGAAAACTCCAAGGGTCACGTACGATGGAAACAGTTTCCCAATAGTACACTGTTAACAGTATGTAGATTTATTGCAAAGTTTACAGTGTAATCGTACTTGTCAGGACATCATGTTAATTTTTTTCTGTGCCTATCAAATGCCGCACTTGAAAATACTAAAGGGATAACTGTGATCTATTATTGTGATACATTCTGTCTGTTCTTACATAATTCTTAGTTAAAAAATCGGTAACTCATGAAGTTGAAATGGGAATAATGTCCGGCTTGACTCAGGTGTCATCAGAAAAATCAGAAACTAATCAATAATTCTAATTAAAAGTCGGTTAGACAACGTGGCCCCATTTAGCTCACACATTAGCAAAGTGTGAACCAAAAATCACTACTAGTTTGACCCTGAATGGGGTGTGGAACTGCTTAGCTGAAACCATCCGAGGTTAAAGTTTCTCTGCTGGGGTTAAAGTAACTTTGTAGCACTGGTGAAACCTTAACTGGTGTCCTTTAACTTTCACAAAATTGACCTTGAAACGTGAATGAGATGACGATACCTGTCGAAGTTTTATCTCTGTGACTGCAGGCAAACCTGGCTGTTTGGAATGTGTGTCGGCTGTGTGGAACCCTACTGAGAGCAGATTTAGAGCTTTAAAAACCATTCCCTGTACCTGACACGTGTATCAGTTTTCAACGTTTTAATGTACGTATATAAATCTTCTTAAAAATATAGAACTATGAAGCCAAATGGTGCCCAGTCTGTCAGAAGTCTGTCACATCATACTGTGATCTAAAGTACAAAAACACCTTTAGTAATGGATGAATCCAAGGTCACTGACACAAACAGCGGCTTTGCTTGCTTTATTAGGCTTCAAAGAATTATTGTAATTTAGTATATGACAGATACATTTCCTGCATGTCCTTTGTAAGACCAGTTTTCTTGAAATATTAATGGGAGACATGTCTGACTAGAGACTGATCGCACAGGAATATTTCCGTCCATTAGGTTTGGTTTTGAAGGGACAAGAAGACATGACCCCGCGAGATGATGACTTATAACTGTGAAAATTACCCAAGCTTTGGAAAATTCATTTTTCAAGATTTGATGTAAACGTTCTTTGTTCAATCTTTGATCTATCTTACAGCCTGATAATTTTGTGTGCGAACAGTGGTTTTTGCACTGACAGACTAGAATATTTTTCAGAATGTGGTATGTTGATGATTAATTATGCTAAGGTACAAAATGGGAGGAAAAACTTAAACGGTAAACGACTTTTGAGGATTTTAATTCAGCAGTTCCCAATGGAATTGCTTTTGTGAAACATTTTTACAGGCAAACCTATTGAAACAGAGACTGGAGCAGTATCTTAGAAGTGGCCACCTGTACAATGTTTCCCACAAATGAGGAACATCTCGTTGATTTGTCAAGGGTGTGCTGTTCAGGTCATAAACAAGACTGACACACATCTGTTTATCGAGAACAGATTGAAGTCAAGACGTCTCCAATCTATTTAAAGGATTTTGTGTTGGGAAGAACCTGGTGTTTAGGGATTTCGTGGTTATTGAACATGTGTCAGTTAAACACACATCAGTGGAATTGGTGTCACTCTGATGTTAGTTGTTACGAGTAATTTTGTCGTATTCTTGATTTTAGCCCTGGCACAAAAAGCCTTTTCGTGGAAAGTGGTTATTTTCATGATTACTTTACACTAATTGTTGATCAGCACCATGATCTCTTTAAAGGTAATGCCATAAAACTTTCATTTTGTTGAACGTATGAGTCTTAGTGTAGCATGGATTTAAAGTAACTTATTCTTTTCTTCTCTGACTATTTTGTACTAAATTTGATAAGAATCCAAACCTTAGAAATACAAAATAGCAACAGAGCCAAGTCAATTACAAATCAGCATAAGGTGCACTTTTTGCCATCAGTATTCAGACTTTTTGCACTACATTTTAATCAAGCAAACAACATGGTATTGCTTGTGACACTAGGGACTTGTCCTGAATACACTACGCGAATGGAGCCAATGATGTTATCGTTGTTGACAGAAACTTGGCTGTGAGTTCAATGACTCTAATCAATGGATGTACTCGTTCTTGAAAGCATAGTGCCCCGGGCAATTCCTTGTGAAAGGAATCTTTTTTTCTACACCCCGATAATTTAATCTGCGTAAAGTGTTAAATAGGCTGGATACAATTGGTAATTTTAACACATCTATTTGATAATTTCTCTCATTCGTGTGCGTCAGTAGAACTTTCTTTTCTGTTGTTAAATCACGGTGTTCCTGTTTTCTAGATAGATGTTAACTTATTTCTCAAGATTTGTGGTTGAGCATTGCTGTAGTTATTTAAGTAAAGTTACTGCATGCAATCATGATGATTAACCCTTTCATAATGTAGGTGTAAACGAATTTTGCTTTTAAAGTTAAGGTAAATAAAAGTCGCAACACAAGACTCGTGGCGTCATGCGCATGATGTCTGGACATCCGAGGTTTGTTAACTGAGTTGAATTGTGTCTGGACGGACTTCATGCTTTCAGTACCTCCATGTTTATCTTCTCAACAATCAAATTTCCTGCGGGTCTCTTCGACACGAACTTGCTTTCACCTAATACATTTCCCTGTATTGTTTCTATCAATCTCAATTGTATACATTTGCGGTTAAATTAAATAACTTGATAAAGGTAATTTGAATAAAGTAATAATTTGATTTACAGTTCTCAACAATTCTTCCAAGGCGGTTCATGACTTTAAGCCATTATGTCGAGGTAACGAGACTAGCATTCGATTTTGACTACATTCCATGCAGGGCCAGAATTAAAAATGAATGGGACAGTGCAAAGGTTAAGCCTTCGGTAGGGAAACAAATTCGGTAAAGTTATTACGCAGTTAAACGTTAATGTTTCTTCCATGCAATTGCTACATAAAGTCACAGCGATTCCAGCTCTGTACTAATGACGATCCAATATACACTGGATACGCCGTCCTAATCGCAATCATAAAGTGGATTTGCATAATCCAACACTGGATAATGAAATGCGGCATAAATGCAATAAACATGAATAGCCATGCAGGATCATAGCTGATTTTTCCATTATGCTAACGACATATGCCTGTAGTGGAACAAATGAAACAGCCTAGAATATCGCCAGTGATCTGAATGTATTGCCATAGAACTGATTGCAAAAGAGCCAAAAATACATATAACTTTTATCTATGTGTTGCCAGTCTTTTGGATGATACCGTTTAATGGTATTAGTGCTTCCAGGCGAATGCGCTGATTGTGATGAAAAGTCAAACGGTACAATATGTTAACCTAATTGGCAAAAAATTGAATTAGAATTTGAACTTTGTAGCATGAAATTAAACAGGTTGATACACATCAGTTACATTGTGCAATATGCAGCAAAAAAGCCTTTTCGTATCAGAACCATAAATAATATTTCCTCGAAATGACACAATAAAAGATGCCAATATCCTTGATTTTATGATGTTATTAAATGTATGAGTATCACAAACATCAGCAAATTCATGTCGTTATTGTCTTTAAACTGTTGCATTTTTATGCACAGTCGAATCAGGATGGCAAATAACATTTCCATAACTCACACGCCACTGATCTGTCCGCCAGCAATATAGATTTTATGTGGGAATTTGGGCATGCAATAATTTTCCTTTTGTATCCAGCAATGATATCCAAGTGATGTATGTCATTATGATGGACGTTATTACATCTGATTTTCTGAATATATTGCAGTAAATAATTATGAAAATTAAGCTTAGTACTCATTTGAACAATTAGTAGTTGCATTTGTATTTACTTTTCCACGTAAAACTGTGTTTAACACTGAGTGAAGTGTAATGTTTCTAGTAACAAACTGTATTTAAAATTTACTGTCGCAAAGTGATTTTTTCCTTTAAAAATAGATAGTAATGGGTTAACTTCACAAACCATACTGGAATAACATTAGGGTATTGATTTGTTCCTGGATCATTCTATTTTGGATAAAAAGTCTTAAATCGACATAAATAATATTTCTTTTAGCCAGAGGAAACCAAATTCCCTGTTCAAAATGGTTCCAGTTGATTTGTT